>JARYZH020001283.1:0-33786 GCA_030021035.2 Notholithocarpus densiflorus
TAATTTTTGTTAATAATGCATATTTAAAATTTGTCATCATCCTCCCCTAACCCCTTCGCCCCTACACCAAACCCTCCCTCTCTTTTGCATTTTTTTTCCAAATTTATATAGAATATATAGTAAATGTTTTACATTTGTTGTAATGATCCAATTAAAGCGCTAGCTATGTCTGTACTTATACCCCAAAATGACTAGTTAAGTTGCAATTGGCACTTCTCATAATCACTTATAAACCTAAATCCACCTAGTAAATATCTAATGTGGGACTCTGTACATGCCTACACAACACACACATAATCACTTATAAACCTAAAATCCACCTAGTAAATATCTAATGTGGGACTCTGTACACGCCCACATAACATACACAAGGTGTTATACCATGTTTGTTCTGATATATATAATTTGTAATGATCTGAAAAGAGCACTAGTCACTTACTTTTTTACACCCCAAAAGGACTATTCAAGTTACGATTAGGAATCTTCGTAATCACTCATGAACCTAAGATCCACCTATTATACACCTAACGTGGAACTCAGCGCATGCCTATACAACTCACGCTTAATCAATCAAATCCAATCAAATACACACAATTTAGGCATCTCACTTTTCATCTTATAAAATAAATTAGTCCAAATAAGTTTAAAAAAAACGTTATAGTCTAACGTGTGGCCATCCTCTAAATAAATAAAAAATTAACGTAAAACATTTTTAAAAATCGTTTTTCATCTTTTAGTATTTGTAAAGAAGATTCTCTTTCTTAATCGATTGAAAATTATAAGGTTTGTATTTTTTTATGATTTCTTTTTGAATTATATCAAAAGGTTTGTAAGAATTAAAATATCATTTACTTACTAACTTGATTATAGAGTGATTGTACTTATAATTACTCTCTTTTTTTTTTTATCACAACTACAACAACAACAAAAAAAAAAAAGCATTTTCAATGCTTACAAAATTTAAAGATGATCAAAGATCAATAGCCATGTCATCAATCAATTGTTTAAATTCAAGTTTTTGTAGTTTAAAATAATGCATAAAAGATGAGTTTATTGATTGAATGGTAAATTACATCTGATTAGCATGAAAATTGGTATGCATGTTAAGAACATATAGAACATGTAATTCAACGGTTGGATTTTCAAAATATGAATTTAATAACAAGTTATTGGGTAGTGTTAGGTTCTAAGTACTTAGAAACTAATGTATTAGAACTCTAATTTGTATTGTTGGCAAACCATGTTCAAAACAGGTTGTTAGTCTTGTTTAGACTTGCTCAAAGTATAGGTCTTCTATGTAAAGTTAGAATCGAGTTAACTACAGAATTGAGTGTGCAATTCTGACTGGCTCGATCGATCGAGAATTAGACTCGATCGATCGAAAGTTGGGCAGAACGTTTTTCTGTAGATTTTCCAACTCAGCCCTAAGCCCATATGACGTGTAGGGTTTTATGTTTTACCCTAGGTATAAAAGGGAAACCCTAGCCACGTTTTAGAGATGCTCTATTTGCTGTATGTGTGAATTGCTCTATTTGCTGTATGTGTGAATCTCTTGTGAGATCTGAGAGGTGGTTGCCTTCACACATGCTTAGGATTATCAAGAAGGAGATTTCATTGAGAGCTTGATGATCATTCAATTGCTGCAATAAAAAATTAAAGATACGCAAGCGGGAGTGCTTGTACTTGCTAGAGAATCCAAGAAAGAAGGAGTCCGTGGTCTCGGAGCTTGCACGTGGTCATGTCAGTAAGTTTTCTACTAGTGGGTAGCAATAGGATGTTAGTGATCTAAGTCGCTATTGTAAAACTTCGATTCTTTCATAGTGGATTCAGGTTTACCTTAAGGATAGCTAGGTTAAATTCTCTCCAAGTTTTTACCGGTTTGGTTTCCTGGGTCATCATATCTTTGTGTATTTTATATTCCACACTTTACATTGATATGATTATATGTTTATGTTAACCTGGATTTGAAATATGGACTAAGTAATAACTTGGCTTGTTAACTAGGTTAATCCTATTGTGTTTTAAGGGGTCTAAAAACGTACAGATAGTGTAACATTGCTTAGAGTTACACCAGATATAACTTGAACCCAACCCACATATATATATATATATATATATATATATATATATACACAATTCCTTGCTCTCATTAATTAGACCAAAACTAGATTTCTTATATAAAATTTTCCTGCAATTACTATACTTTACGGCTACGACCCGCTTTTCTTTGATTTCTCTAGCAAATCATAGCATAACCTTTTTTTCCCCTTATAGAGTAAAACTTAAGTACAGTCCTTAGGTACAATTCCTTAAGTTCCCTCTTTAAATTTAAGCCATGTGTCCACTAAAGTTAATTCAACAAACGGCATTTAAACTTTAAAGTAATAACTCAACCAACATTGTGCTCTCAAGTGGTCAAGCTTTTACTACCACACCTCAAAAGAAGAGAAAGTGCAGTAAACTCATTTAGAAGAATGAGAGATCAAGAAATTAAAAAGACCCATCACCCATCAATATCATTCACGTGAGCCATGAGTCATGAGCTTAGTCTCTAAGGTAACCCAACCTGCAATAAAAACCAGATGCTTCAAACGCTTTCATCTTCATTTTCCCATGAAACAAACAAGTTCCAAACAAAAATTTTGGCCGAAACTCAACAAATTTTCGGCAAGATCCCTTTGCTACCACACCTTACATTTATTCTGGCCACCATGTGAGGTGGTAGATTGGTTTTCACCCACATGAAAACCTCATAATAGAAGCTTTAAGAGAGAACTAGCCTAAGAGAGAGATGAAGAAGACAGCGGGGCATGGCGGTTGCGTAGGGATTCACGGTGGACCTTGATTTCCTTGAATCTAGTAAGAATTTTTGGTCCATGGTCTTGTCCCTTATTTCTTTCGATTTGTTGCTAGGTAAGCCATAAAAAGAGGAGAGGATTTGAAAATATATATATATATATTAAAAAAACATAAAAGAAACCTGATGTCTCTGGAGGAAGAGACTTTAGTACAAGAAATCTGAAGGACGAGACTTGGTGGAAGAAGTTAACTGGGAAAAGATCTGATATCTGAAACTAAAATCATCAATTGTGGGCCAGTGAGAAAAAACACAAAAACCAAGGCAAGGAGACGACGCGTTATCTTTTAACGCTCGTTTGTTGAGTTAACTTTAGTAGACATGTAGCTTAAATTTAAAGGGGAACCTAAAGAACTATACCTAATTAAGTTTTGCCCTTAATGGATATATGTATCTACCCTCTTACATGGTTTTGGTAAAAACCCAGCTCGAACCCGGACCCGACCCAGTTATATCCTAATTACTAAAACACCCTCATATATATATATAAATTTATTCAATACCCTAACCCTATCTCATTCTCCCATTCTCATCACACAATCGCCACCCAGTGCACCCACCCTCTCTCAAATCTCCAGGCACTTTCACGGCCACAGCCACAGCCACACGGCCACAGCCTCACCGCCGCCGCCCTTAACTCCTCAAGCCATCACTCTCACCGACCGGCACAGCCACACTCACAGCCTCACTGCCTCACCGCCGCCCCCCTTAATCGCTCCCATTCTCCCTCCTCCCTACGCCTTCGTTAGGATTTAGGACCTTTGGGATCGTTAGGGTTTTGGTTCCTTTTTTTTTTTTTTTTTTTTTTTTTTTGAGAATCTGGTTTGGGTTCGTTGCCATTCCTATTTCTCAATGATATGTTCTTCACTCTTTTTTTGTGATTTATGTGTTTGTGTTTGTGATTTTGAAAGGGGAAAGTATAAATCTAAAATTTTTGTATTTGTGTTTTAGGATTTGTGTTTGTGTTTGTGATTTTGAAAGGGAAAATAAAAAATCTGAAATTTTTGTGCTTGTGTTTGGGGTTTTGGTGGCTACTCTAGTCCGATTGAAGAACTTGATCTTGGGGTTTTTGTTTTTGGGTTTCTAATCTAGGTTGATAAACATGATTTTAGGGTTTTTGTTTTTGGGTTTCTAATCCAAATTGATGAACATGATCTTGGCCTCTTGGGGTTTTTTTTTTGGTTTTTGATCTAGGTCCGTTTATGGAGGTTTAGGGCTTCAGGAAAACTTTTTTTTTTTTTTTTTGATTGGGCCACAGATTGGGCCTTGAAGTGGCATGGGCTGGGCGGGGCCTGCGGGGTGGGTCTGGGCCTGCATAAAAAACCCGTTTACTAAACGGGCTGGGTCCGGGTTTTGAGGGCAAACTTGCGGGTCGAGTTTGAGTATGAAAAAACCCGGCCCATTGTCATTGCTAATGGTGTGAGTATCGTATGTATTTGATACATCATACATGTATGTATCTACTCTCTTAAATGGGGTGGGACTCACCCCATATGAGAGGGTAGATGCACAATTTTTTATGGATGTAATACCACTTCCTTGCTTTTGTAAAATAGACATGTTATTATTTCTAATTTTGTGGACTTGACTTTGACGTAACAAGTAGTTAAGTTATTTTGCAAAAAAAAATAATAATAATAATGAGAAGTATTTACTATCCAAATTGTTGGACAAATTACTCCGACTCTTTGACAAGAGAAAATATCTCTCTTATGGAACAGTACACCACTTCTATATTTGATGGATCTCACAAATTTATGAGATCCCATGTTATTTAATTATTGAAACGAGAAAAAAAGGAAAAAAGGAAAAAAAGACCTCATGTTATTATGAAATGAGCATTACATAAGGCAATTTTATAAGATAATTTTTCCTCTTATAAAAGAAGCTGCGTTCATGAAATATAGCAATCCACTAAAAATAATAATGTATTTGTTTGATTTTGTTGTAGGAAGTGGAGTTTTAGTTGTAGGGTTTTGTTGTAGAACTTTTGGGATTATAAAGAACTGTAACTAGAAAAAAATATAACATTTAGAGTATGTAACTACAAAGCTACACTGTTTTAGAGCTACTGTTATTCTGTGAGATGAACAGCAATGACACCACACCAAATCGATATTCGAGATTGAGAGAAAAGGGAGGAGTCGTTTTTGGCAAAGAGAAATATCGAGACGGTTGAGGGTTCAAAATTTTAACATAAAATTAAGAGCATTTATTTAACAATTAAGATTGTACTTTATGAATTTAATAGTATACAAAGTGCTAAATGCAGATTTTTTTTTTCCAAAATTTAGAATTAAATTGGAAAAGGTTATAATTTTATATAATGACCGTGGATAATTTGGATAATTCACCTTTTATTTTTTTTAAAAAAAAACCCCAAACAGAATCTTATAAAATATAATAAAAATTTATTATTAATTAATTATGGGAAAATATTGGTTGATGAGATCTCAGTCTCATTTGGCTATTGCGAACTCACCAATATTTTCCAGGTTTAAAATTTTTAATTAAAGTCTTATGAACAACTTCATGCTGGATGGCTACTTACATTGCACTTGACAAAGAGAGTAAATGAGAAACTTATGAACAGGGGGACTTAGTATATATGCTCATTAAGCTATTTAAGCTTAGAATGGTAAGTGATAGATATGCTCAGTAACCCCATGCTACCATCTGAGTTACAGTTCAATTAATAAAGTTGTTTATAGTCATCTGATCAGTACCATTGATGTGGTTAGAAAAATATGAATTTTATCCTAGTGTGGTTTAAAACAAAAATTGCTGAAAGTACCTTTGAAAGGAAGAATGCCTCTTTTGATGAGTTCAGTGAAGTTGAGATATGCCATGTAGCCACAAGCTGAGGCAGTCCAAAACTGAACCTCTGGGATGCCTAATTCTTCTCCAGCTTTAATAGCAAAACTCATGAGGCCATCAGAAACTATGCAAGTAACCAAAGGCACTTCAGAGGATGAGTTGAGCTTAAGCACTAGCTCTTTGAAAGGGACCAAACAGTTCTTTCTTGTGGAATCACATAGTGTTGGGATATCTTGGGTTGCATCACGATCAAACGGTGGCAACCCGTCTGGTATTGTTTCAAACCGGAAATCAGGTAAGCCCTTTACGTAGTCAAGTCCTTTGGACCTGATTAAGCGTCTGTGGTTGAACTCAGTGTTTACAAAGGTTATATGGAAGCCCCTTGAGTGTAGGAGCATGGCTAATCTCATCATGGGTGTTACATGGCCTTGTGCTGGGAATGGAACACATACTGCATGGGGCTTTGTAGCTCGAACTGAACCCATATCACTTGCAAGTAAAGCTATATTTTTTTTATGGAATCAAATTTAAAGGGCTTGTGGTGATACCTTTAGGCTCTATGCCATTTTATAGGAAATATGTGTAGCATTAGGATATTAGCCTATAGATTTTTTCAGTAAACTCATTTGCGGGGAAAACTATTCGCTGTCACATGAGAGATAATATCTCCTTTAATGTCTTATCCTATGCAATTATTGCAATGTCACCAGTTGGCCCAATCTAAAAGCTGGTTCAGTCAATCAAAATAAGACACTGATTCACGGTCAGTGTGTACATAAGATACAGAACGTGAAAGAGTTTTGAATAATTTTAGGATCATAAATTATTCCATAATTTTTTTGCTACAACTCTAACATGGTAGATTGTGAGTGGTTAACTATCACTTATACATGGACTTATCATTTTTTTCTTTACCAATTACACTCAGCCACGTCACAGTTATGGCAAGAAGTTGTAAAAAATTATGTGGTCCTAGACTTTTCCAAGATTTTTCCCCAAAGAAGAATTCCACAACCTGCAAATGTGGCAAATTGTTATTATTATGTGAAAAATTGATCTAGTTAAATTTTGTTGACACAATAATGAACTCAGAGAACTAATAAAATTGTGTCAATTCAAGCTTGTAAAAATTGTGTCTATAGCAGTACCTTTTTCTCTCCCCTTTTCCGCTTTGTTTGGAAACAGAGGATGAAAAGAAAAAAGAAAGAAAATTGGGCTGATATGACAATTTCTGTTGTTTGGTTGGCATTATAGGAAAGAAAAGAAGATAAAGTGGAAGGAGTGAGCATCCATCCGGGCCTAGTTTTCTCATCTGCTCAAATTGGGTGGAAAAAAAAAAAAAAAAAAAAGCCTGCAATTTTTGGGGCCTCACTACTAATGACTTCTAAAATTTCAATTTTGTCCATCACTAAAACAAACACTTTAATTTTTATTTTGGGTATTTAGGTAAAAACATATAGCTAAATTAAATATATACTTTTCTTTTCTTTTCTCTCCCTCACTCTTTCCAAACATGTAAAAAGGAAGCATTTTCTTTTCTTATCTTCTCTCTCTCTCTCTCTCTCTCTCTCTCATTTACAACCAAACACACTATCAATGTTGACAATAATCGAACCCCTCCACTCCATCTTAACACAGATGCTAATGATGCTCCCAAGTCCCAAAATCTTATGAGATAATCTTTTTCTTCTCCTAAGTGTTTAAAGTAGTATTAGTGGTTACCTGGTGGTAGTGTTGCTACTACGATCGGGTGATACAACAAAGTTTCAAACTTCCAATAAACCGTGGTTTATAGGGCTGTAAATGAACCATGTTATTCATAAATAGCTCAGACTTGATTAGATAAAAAGATCGTTCATGTTTTTTTGGTTATAAACAAGTTAAACTTGAGCCTTCATTTTAGGCTTATTTATTAAATTAGTTGAGTCCAAGCAAAAAAAAAAATGTTCATGACATGCTTGTAAACATTAGGGCTTGATAATAAAAAAAAACAATAGGGCTTCATAATAACTTTAATATGATCTTAAATAATAAACTCATATCTTACTAAGCCTTTGATAAAAATTGGAGGTTGGGACCAAATGTCCAACCCAAATGGGCTTGATAACATGCTTAATATGGACTTGATAATATACTGTTATTAGATCTTAAGCTAGGCTTGACTAATGAATCAATCAAAGTCAAGCCAAGTTCAAACTTTTGGACTTTTGACAAGTTCAAGCTCAAACATTGTTTGTACACTTGGTTCAAGTTCAAACCAAATTTAAACATTTTATATTTGTTGTTCACCCGAGCTTGAACATTCAGTACTCAACAAATCTCAGTTTGTTTACAACTCTAACTGTGGATAAATAATCTACCATATTTGTAATGGATTTAATTTATACAAAGATTCCAGTAATTAAACTTGTGTTCAATTCTCAAAGCTTTTTTTTTTAAGGCAATATTAGCAATTGGCTGGTAGTGGTACACTGGTACTAGCATCTTGTGACAACTTGCTTAGATGGAGGGGAGGAGAGAAGAGGAGAGCAAATAGGAAGGGTATGGTTTAATGTCTTTGCTTGAATTTTTTTTTTTTTTTTTTTTTTTTTTTAAAAGAGAGGATGGGGAAGGGGAAGGGTTTGAAGGGATTTGGAATTTTGGAAGGGTATCATACTCCTCCTAACCCTTCATTTTTAGTTCCCTCAAATTGGAGAGATTTGGAGGAGAAGTGAAGTGGAGGAGATTAAAAAACAATTGAAATGTCAATTTTTTCTTTAAGATGTCAATTTATATTTATTTCTTTAAAATCAATAAAATAGGTCATAATTGTCAAATTATGAAATTCTCCTCTCCTTAGTAGTTGACTCTTACAAAAATCATTAATATTTCTTGTAATTTCAAAAAAATTATATGAGAAAAACTTTTATTACCTAAAATAGACTGAAATATAAATATCAAGTGCAAAAGCAATTGATTTGAGTTAAAAAAAAAAAAAATGTCCTTTGGGAAAAAATCAACCGTTGGTCAACAGTTTGTATATGAAGAGAGAGGGGGCAAAGAAAGAAGTAATCATTAGGAGAGTTTTTTTTAATGAAATTTATTTGGGAGTGGTTTTTTTTTTTTTTTTAGTTGACCACGGAAAATATTTTTAGTTGGCTTGTGTTTTCAGCTATACCAATTACTGTTTCTCCCACACACACACAACAACAACAACAACAAAAAGGCTATACCAATTTCCAAATACCAAAAAAATGTAGTGTGTTTTTACAATACCAATTAGACTAAACTTTTGGTTTGAAAATTTAACCACTTGATATTAATTTTGAAATGTTCTTATTTACTACCATTCTACCATATTCAAATCATGTAATTAAATCCTTATCCTTTAATTCTTATAAAATAAAATAAAATAAAAAATCCTTATCCTTTAACGAAATTTGCCAACTGAAGATTTCATTATTCACAAATCTTTTTTTTTTTTTTTTTTGAGAAGAGCATTATTCCTCAAAATTCGTTATAATATCTTCTATCTTAAATCCACCCACTACCAAAAAAGTCATATAGCCGCATTTTAAAAACGCAGCTATAGCTCTTGAAACCGTGACTATAGGTCAATTCGGCCTATAGCCGCGTTTTCAGCTGTGGCCCAAAACCCGTAACTATAGGTCTGAAGGGTCTATAGTTACGTTTTTACAAATGCGGCTATAGGCCAGGACCAATGGCCGTATTTTTAGAAACGCGGCTATAGAACATAGTTTAGCCACATTTATAAAAGGCGGCTATAAGGGACAACTATAGCCACATTTTAAAAATGCGGCTATAACCCTTTTGTTTTTTTTTTTTTTTGAATTTGGCTATAGCCACATTTTAAAAACGCGGATATAGTTTTTTTTTTTTTTTTTTTTTTTCCTGGCCAGATGGCAAATGCCTATCTACAAAAGATGATGAGTTCAAATGAAATAAACTGAGACAAAACCCATCCTATATATAAAAGAAGGTGGGTTTGAGACACGATAATGCGATGTGCGGTTGGCGAGATAAAGCCTTCATCAATGGCCTTGTCTATGAAAGACAACAAGGAATTATAGAACCCATCCACATTTAAAAGCCCCACTTGCAAATATATTATGTCTTAAAATTAGTGAGAGAGAATAGATTATAGGCAAAAACCACATTTTCGTCCCTACATTTTTAGGCGATTACCACTTTGGTCTCTAGATTTTATTTATGCCGCTTTTAGTCCCTATTTAGGAAAACACTATCCATTTTAGTCCTTTCCGTTAGTGCCCTAACGACAAAGTCCTAGGTGGCAGACGAAACTATTAAAATAATAATAAAAAAATTTTATTTTGGCATTAAAAAATTCCACGTTAGCATCTAAATTTTAAAAAAAATTAATTTATTAATTTTAACTAAATAAAAAAAATTAAAAACCCAGATCTAAGTGTGTCTTGAACAAGAACACAAACCCAGATCTAAGAACACAAACTCAGAAATTTAAAATAAATAAAAAACCAACAAACAACCATTCAACACCGAATTCTCCAGCAAATCACTAATCCACATGATTTTCACAAAGTCCATAATTGAATAACTAATCAGCCAAACAACACCAATTCTCCAGCAAATCAAACCCATAAATCTAGTAAACAAACCAATCTCCAACAAACCCATAAACCTATATTTTCTTAGGAAACAAACACACACACACACACACACACACACACACACACACACACACACACAAAACCCAAAATTTTTTTCTCAAATACAAATTCATAAACCCCAAAGCCCCCATTTTCTCAAACCCAACAAAATCATCAAAGACCCATAACAGGCCACATTCAAAATCTCCATTCCTTTCCTTGTTCTTCTTCCCTAGATTCACCACTACTGAATCCAGATCCATCACAACCAAACCCTAAAACCAATTTCAGCCATAGCTCAGATATATTAACCATCAAACAACCCAAACCCTCACACCATCACAAATTGAAGAAGGGAGATTGAGTGGGTGAGTCCAAGAAAAGTAGAGACTAGAGATGGAGGGAGAGAGCAAGTACTCGCACGCGTACTTTAGGTAATTCATCGTGTAGCGAGTCAATGGATGAATTGCACCACCAGGAACTGGAGTTTTCGCGGTATCGACCTTGATTAAGTTCTCCAGATCACAAAATATGAGTATCATCGCCTCGCCGAGGCAGGTCCAAGCGGTGTTGGTCTCGATTTTGAGCTCATCCTCGCACTCGTTCTGAAACAAACTGTCCATGGCCGGAACCATGTCATGCAAGGTCTCGTAGATGTCGAGGAACTTGAACAGTTTCTCGGTAGAACGTTTGGTCATGGCAATGTCCTCAACAAAATTGAGAAGCTGGATGAGAATCCCGCGGGTGAGGTTGCTGAAAAGGCTAGCGGAGAGGGAAGGAAACTCGACGGAGAAGACTCGATCGGCTAGGGTTTTCTAACCGGGAAAGTACACGGTGGCGCATTGCTTGAAGGCTTTGATCCATGTGGCGATCTCTCGCTCTGAGAGAGAGAAAGAGTGAGTCATGAATCTGAAAAGAAAGAAGAAAAACAAAGATACAAACACAAATAGAGCAAGTAATGGATCTGGAAAGAACAAAGAAAAAGAAGTATAAAATGAGAGTCGGCCATGGCTGGGATCGCTCAATGAGAGTGAGAGAGATATAAAGAATTTACACGAGAGAGAGAGAGAGAGAGAGAGTGTGTGTGGGAGTGTTGTGTTGGTTTTATTTTAATTTTTTGGATTTGTGTTTTGTGTTTGTTTTCTAAAAAAAAAAAGAAAAAGAGAAAATGTCAAATAAAGGAAAATGTTCTTCTTGTTCTTAAATTTGGATTTGTGTTCTTGTTGTTCTTATTCAAGACACATTTAGATCTCAATTCATGTAATTTTTTGTTTTCAATTTTGTTTTTAATTTTTTTCAGTTAAAATTAATAAATTAATTTTTTTAATTTAGATGCTGACGTGGCATTTTTTAATGCCAAAATAAAATTTATTATTATTATTTTAATAGTTCCGTCTGCCACCTAGGACTTTGCTGTTAGGGCACTGACGGAAAAGACTAAAATGAATGGCGTTTTTCTAAATAGGGACTAAAAGTGGTAAAAATAAAATCTATGAACCAAAGTGGGAATCGCCTGAAAATGTAAGGATGAAAATGTGGTTTTTGCCTAGATTATAATATCCAACTCTTTTAAAAAAAATGCTAAACCAGGGAAGACATTAGACAGGTGCACAAAATTATACCTTCTTCTGGTTGTTTCATCAGCCCTTAGAAGCCCACTCTTTCCAGACACAGAAGGCTCACAGGCTTCAGAGAATACCCTTCTAAGCTCTTGTGTCCAATCACCTAGCTGCCGGATGTGAATGCTAAGGTAGTCATCTCCAGGAGCAGAGGTAATGGAAAATGGATGCCTGGGATGCATAAATTGAACCATAAAAATGATCAATTGGGTAGCCACATTTTTACATGGTGCTGGTGGTGACCAGATTGAGTATTGTATGATTCAGACATTCTCATCAGAACTTTTTTATTTTCAAAAACTATTCAGCATTCAGCATATATTCTCGCTCGCAAAGCATTGAAATTATGACTAGAACATTGTCACTTTATAGTATAACATTGGCAAGCGTCTAAATAATTGTTAGAAAATTGTAAATTTAATCATTTAACTATTATTATAATAAAATTTTGGATAGCCTAATTCTCGGATTTCACCTAGGGATAGCTTTGCTTAAACAAAGCCATTGCTTGGTGCAGTTGCTGTAAATTACCGAAAAAGTGAAAATTTCCCAAAATATAGTGATTTCAGGGAATGCTACGGTGACTTACCACTCAAACGGAGAAACTGCAGGGCATTGGACAAACATGTATTGTCCACTCTTGTAATTGAACTGGGGTGGCTTAGACATTTGCAACGCAAGAACATTTCCAGGATAGATGGCAACCTAAGAAAATCAAGGTTAGAAAAAAACAGCCTTGAATTAAGAGGAGAAAAAACAACTTGTGAGCATGCAATCCATTGTGGAATACACCATGCATTCAAATAAATGTAAGAGGTTCTCATTGTTAGAATAAGAGTTAAATCATTAAATTCTTCATTTCTTAATAGTTTAAAACTTTGAAACAATTGATAATTTATGACTCACTTTTAGAAGATGGACAGTGTAGGAGCCTGACCGAAAGAACCTTAAGGTTCTTTCTCCTGCATACATTAAAACCGGAATGGAAAGATACATCCATGTCTGCATGCATGAACTCAATACATTAGCTAGCTCTTCTAAGCAGAAAAATAACTATTGTTGAAAATATAAATATGATCACTTGAAATATCAAAAGTATACCGTCTTAAGGTACCACTTGTGCACAAGATATACGAATTGTCCGTGGAGGATGAGCAAGACATAGACAATGACAAATAGGTGGTGTGAATACCAGAAGGCATTGAAACCAGTGAGCTTATCAAAGGGCTTGGGCAGCTTAACAAGACTCCGCCTAAACCATCGTGTTGCAAGTGTAAACGCAACTGTCATGAGAATCACCATTAGGATTCCAGTCACACCGTCTACTCCTTCAGCCAGCTTTGCGTAACTGGGTCTGTATTTACCGAAGTCAACACTTAAATATTTCTCATATTCTCCCTCAGGCGAGTGAGAAAGTTTAGGGAAATCACATGCAAGGTGGTTCCCGGCATGGAGAATGACACCAACTACAATGGCTCCTGCGATTGTCTGCAAAGAGAGGTTAACAAAAAGAAAAATGAAAACATATTTAGAGGCAGCACATACATCAAGTCATCAAGTATTCTAATAAGGTATTCACTTTAGTTATTAGATGAGACTTTCACAATATTGAATTCACGACATCTATAGATCAACTTTGTCATTCTTGCAGTAAAGAGTCACATTGCGATGAGTCATGCTACTTGAAGACAGCTTAGCCAAACCTTTGAAGATGAAAAAGACATCTAAGTTACAATATGATCTGTATGTGTTATCCTTCCAATTCATTAAACCCAGACATGGCAAAATCAGTGCATCAGTAGCTACACATATGGTAGAAACTTAAAGTTCATACCTTTTAGGACCCAAGGGAAGAATAACAGCATGCAATATCACATTGCTCAAACTTTAAGCCGTTTTTACTTAGTATATTGATAAAATGGCATGCTTTAAACATTGGAAACATTTCTGTATATAATCCTGTTCCAGTGGCAGTAAGTCATAAGGGCCTATGCTAGAGAAAGAGCCATACTTATTTCCTTGGGGTGCTTAATTACTATTATGTAAACACAATAGCTGATCAATCCGAACTATTAGAATCATAACCCATAACATATAGATAGGCACCTTTTTCTAGGACCTGAGATGCATAAAACATGAACTAACTACTACAAAAACATAAGGTTGATGATCTCTCCCCCAATATTTGGTCCAAACCTTCCAAAGAGCACTTATTTCGACTCTTCTTTTTCGGTTCTATATGGTAATTTGATTTTAGCTTGCGTGGTAAGATCGCTTGAATTAATCTATTAGCCGCAAAAATAAATAATATATCATCAATCATGTTAATCTCTTACTTCCCAGATACCAGTAAGGGTTTTTTTCCCCTAAGATAGAATTTGATAAAAAAAATAATAATAACAATTGAGTTAATTAGAACCCATAGTTCCATATTTTACCCAATTTCGCTTCTCTAATTTTTTATTATAAGACTCTCCTGAAGTGAGATGAACCGTCCATCTATATCACATATTCTATGAAAATAAAAAATAATGGTATAAAGAATAGGCCTGCTAAAAGAGGAAGGGAGCAAAGGAGCAAACTTGAAAAATACAGTCAATGTTCATCTTCTATATATTGTAGATATGTATGGGACCTTTTCAACTTGACACTCCTAGAGAATGCCCTATGAAACCTTTTGTTTCTAGACACCCACCTAGGGTGGTAGAAGGACAAAGCTTTTGTATTAGTATTTTATTATGATAAATGATTCCCATCTTTCTACCAAAATAAATAAATAAATAAAGACTATGTTTTGTTTGCTTGCTTAGCACAATTAGCTTCCCATGGTTTGTAAATAAAGTCAATGTTTTGAGTTTGACGACTTAAATCTAAATTGATTTCACCATGGCTGATTTATTGTCATTTTTGCAACAGTAAATTGAGGGAATCTACTCCTTTATGTTTGTCTATACATATGTATATTAAAAAAAAAAAATTTGCTTACCTATAAAAAGTAAAATAAAGGTACAGACGTATAGCCGTATGTGTGGTTGTCAATTTTTGCTGCGTCTATAAGCAAATGTACCCATAGAGATGTGATCATCAATGTAGTAGTAATAATAGTAAAAAAGTATTAAAAAAAAAAAAAGTAAAATTTTTAGTAATAATGAATAGAAAACTTTTCATCATGCTGACTTGAAACACAAGTCTCGGAGATGGGACTTAATTAATTAAAAGTCTCGGATATGGGTCCTAAATAGTTAAGGTATAAATTAAGCAATGACAAATTCAAGAAGCATTAATGGGTTTGATGTGTACCTTGTGAAAATTGATATTGTCGTCAAAAGGTATGAAGTAAGCCAACTTGGTAGACCTGAGCCAAGTGATTGTGTTTCTACACACGGGGAAGAGAATTAAAGCCATGTTGAACTTAAGGGTCTCGGCTGCACCTTTAGCCGTAGGGAGACAATAATGCATGACGTGGAAGGCACTTCTATTTTTGTACTGAATGAATTTCCATGTAAACAGCCCAATCATGATGCAAATCCACAATGCCAAAACCCAAAGTCTCCTCCAATTCTCTTGCAAATAATATACGAATTTTGTGCTCCACCGTCTTATTGGGCTTTTCTTTCTCAGCCCTTGTAAATTCTGGCTCAATGCCTGACTTGTGTAGCTCAATGCTTGACTGTAGTTTAGGTATGTGTCCTTTTGTAACAATAGTGTCTCCAATTGCCATAGCTGCACGTCATCATCAACCACAATGTAACAAACTTACAAAAGTCATCAAGGGTTGAACCATGTGGGGAGCACAATGACCTTGGACACGTCAGCTATTTAATTTACACTATCATTGATCGAGAATAGTTGCTAGTATACAAAGTATACGACACACTTGGAAACGTATATGATGTGGGATTGTTATGTGGAAGTACTGTAATCCCACATGGAAACGCTATGCCACATAATAAAAAATTTGGGGTTCCAAAACTACAAAGGTCACTATAATTAAAAATCTATAATACCTTGTTTTATTAATATGGTACCCACCTTTACTCATATAATTGTGCTTAACTAACTATTACAATTAACGACTTGTCACATGCTCTAATTTTTCTTCTAAAAAACAAAAAGAGATGGCGTTTTAAAATTGGAATGGTCACCAAAGTTAGATTTCTATTTTTGTAATTAGTAGTCAGTGACCGAACTTGATTTTGAAATGAAGAAAAAGTCCAAAAGAAGAGTGACAAGTATAAAAGCTTAATTGGCGTGTTTTATGAAAAAGCAACGTGGTCACTAGTCACCGACAATTGATAATGTAAATTAGTGGTGATGGCGGGGGCAATAATTCAATTATTTACCGTAATTATCATTGACAGATAGATGATAGATAGATCACTAGTTTTTTTTTTTTTTTTTTTTCCTCCTTTTTAGCTGAAAAGATTGATCAGAAGTTAAAAAGTTTTATATATCGATGTCGCATAAATAATAACCTTGGACTATATGTGCCTTCAAATTAACACTACTTATGTGTTTAGCTTTTATCAAATGGACCAATCGAGCCAACAGACACCCATCTCAATCATCTTAATTAATATTTTAACTACATATTTTTATATTGTAAAAGATAATAGAAGGGCAAGTTAATTGCCCAGTGATGTAATGATAAACAAAGACGAAAAAAAAAATTGCAACAAACTTTTTCTATTTCAAAATGTTCCCCGAATAAGATAAATTTATTCCATTACCAATGTAATCCAGTCGTTTTCATATAGTACTATTTGTTCACGTTTGATTTTTTTTTTTTTTTTTTTTCCTCGGTGCATGGTTGAACAACATGGTAATTTAATTATTGAAAATACTGGTGATTTGTCGCCTAACAATTGACTGGGAAAAAAAAAAGTCAAACTCAAATACTAGACTCTATATTTTCTAAAGACTTAAAATTCTTGGTCAATTTTAGCCTGATATGATATATAAATCCAAAAAATTAACGTGACAATGAAACTTTAACAGTTACAACAAGAGAAATATGGGGTTCACTTTATTTAGTTGTGTAATAGATTGTAGATAATATAAAGTAATTACCCACCTCAATGTAGCCAAGTCTTTCAGGATCCAACTCTTCCATGATAAGAGCTGCATATTCCTCCGCTTGTTCCTTCAATCTTGATAACTTGTTCGCAGAGGCACTTAGCATGATAATCTACGCATTTAAAAAAATAAAAATAAAAAACAAATTGAAATTTGAAATTTGAAATTTGAAAATAAAAACATCATCAAAAAATAAAACATAATTTCTATCCAAAAATAAATAAGTAAATGACAAAAAAGCCCCCACCAACTACAATGAAAATGACTCTAATTACTTGAGAGAGTGACTTGTAAACAATTTACTAATTAGAGAATTCGAGACGCCATCTGTACCCAACTCCTCAAGCACTCTCGTAGACAAAAAAAATAAAAAATAAAAATAGTTCACTAACTCTTGAAAAAGCCATCTAAATATAGATAGGATGCTTTTAGAAGATGCGAAACGTCATGAACCACCAAATAGAAATAAGAAAAGAAAACCCATTAATTAATTAATTAATTTCTAATTTATTGAGAGGGGGAGTTGTTAGTTTTTGAAAATTTCATGGATATAAGGTCACCGAATCTTGCCTAACGTTGATTTTAATAACCAAAATGATCACACCCTGTACCTGCACAAATCATACCTAATAAGCAAAGAAGAAGAAGCTTAAGCAAGACTATAAGAGCCACTTTTGTTTCTAATATTACTTAAAGGCAGCGTACCAGCCTTTTTTTTAATTCTTTTTTAAATTTCTTGAATCTGAACGTGGTTGACTGATTCATGCATTCAAGAAAAAAAAATCAAATTAAAAATTAAGGAGTTCATGCAAACCATTTTTAAAATATATATATATATACTTTAATTATGTAATTTGGTAAAGGAAAATTATAGTTTAATAACTGGTTAGGTAGAGAAAGAGAGAGATAAGAGAAACTTATATACATACCTCTTTTACTTCTTCTTCACCGATTCTACCATCTTCATTCTTGTCAACCCTGAATGGTTAATTAAAACGAGAATCATGTTTAAAAATTATTAAAAAAGTATAATAACTTCTCTTTATTGTAATTTTGACAAGTGTGAATTGACTGTTTTGTCCTTCTCAATTCACGTACTGTGTCTGTGTGTTGTTTATTATTAACGAATGATAAGACGAAAAAAAAAAAACTCTGGCATGGCCAAAGTTGAGGAGAGAAAGTGCGATCTTTAATAATGGAGTACGAA
Organism: Notholithocarpus densiflorus; assembly: GCA_030021035.2. Lineage (NCBI taxonomy): Eukaryota > Viridiplantae > Streptophyta > Magnoliopsida > Fagales > Fagaceae > Notholithocarpus > Notholithocarpus densiflorus. The sequence goes on from JARYZH020001283.1 coordinate 18,205, forward strand.
AAGTTTAAAACTAATTAATGATTAATTAAAAGCAAAACCTTGAAACTAATCATTTTAATTAATGCGTACATATCGAAGAAGATCTGGAGTCTTGAATCGAAGCTTAGATCTGTGATTTGCGACCAAAACTCGTACAGTTCGTCTCTGCTAATTTTGTCGACTTTTAATCTTCTTCTTCGTCCCAAAGCATCGAATAGCTCCAAAGCAAACTCCTTCGAATCTCTCATTCCTTTTCAAAAAATAAATAAATAAATAACAGAAAAATGTAAAGATAAAAAAAGTTGTTGCAAAAAAGGTTACGGAGTGAGTTTATTGAGTTTTTGGTTGAACACCTATGCATTGTGCGAAATCGGCGCGGTAGAGAAAGCCGTCTTTGGCGAGATCGTTGAAATTGGTTTGGACTTGGTTCCAACCGTCAACGCCATTGGTATTGGTCTTGGTGCTGATGAATCTGAGTCCACGAAGTGCTTTGTGAGCGCCTGATCGAGTGCGATCGAGTTGAGCTCGTTCTCTCCTAAGTGCCCGAGCTGCCATAGCCGATGCGAAACCGCTTTCACCTCCGCCTCCAGGACCTCCGCTAGCCGCCACCGCAGCCGCCACCGCCGTAACGTCCGAAGCGGCGAGCGGAGTTTTCGACGTGCCGTGTCCATGGCTCCAAGAGAACCTTTTCAACTCCGCCTTCAGCTCTTGCGAAAACAGCTTCAACTCCTGCGAGAATTGCCGCAACTTACTCGACGAGGACGAGCTCCTCCTGATCGAATTAGACCTCGACGCCGGCGCCGACGCTGAAACCGCCGGAGCTTGATCCCGACCGCCTGAACCAGAAACTCCGCCTTCTATATTGATCACCGTCGTCGGCGTCGCAGGCTCCACACTCCGAAGCACAATAGTGTTGTCATCTTGAAGATCAAGCGTCACTTCAACGAACTCCTCAACGGAATTGTAACCGCTTCCCGGCGAAGTTCCGGCACTACTCACCGCCGTTTTGTTCGGAACAGTGTCCGAGGCCCAACGCCTCTCGTGCTTCGGATTCAGCTTCATTGATTCCAAAATGCACTCTCTCTTTCTCTCTCACTCTAAAAAATAAAAACCATAAAACCTATATATATACTTTAATAATAATAATAGAGTATGTATTGGTGACTCGGTGTATGAGTTAGAGAGAGAATGAGTCAGAGAATTTGAGAGAAAGAGGTTGGAGTGAGTGAATGAATGAAGTGAGAGATAAAGTTAAATTTTTTAAAAGCAGTGAATGAATGGAGAGTCGATGAACGCGTTGGGAGACTATGGGAAAAGACATGTAACGCGTTACGCAGTAATGTAAAAGAAAGAAAAAAAAAATCAGAGAAATGAGAGAGAGAGAGAGAGAAAAAAAGAGAGTGAGATAGCAAGAAAAAAGACAAAGGTTTATATCATACGATAGGGGACCTCAAATACATATATGTATATGCTATATATACACACTATGATTTATGAAATGGTGACCACTAGAAGGAAAGAAAAGAGCTTTCTCTATCTCTTGCTTGACTGTCTTTTTGTGTTATTTTTATTTTTGTGTTTTGGTGCTTTATGTTGCGTGGCAAAACGCGGTTGGAGTGGGTTTTAAAGAACAAGTGGTGGATGGTATGTAAAGAGCTAGGCTAGGGAGAGGAAGAGAGAGATGGGGAAATAAATAATGATAATGATCAAGGGAAGGGAGGGTGGGGATCAGTGAAGGAAAGGGATATATGTGTATCACATCTGTGTTTTGGGGGCTGAGGTGGAGTGTAGTTGTGGGACCCTGCTGGCTTTCGGGGTATCCCGAGTCGGTGGTAGGATCGCCCGAGTCAACTCCTTTAACAGAGTTCATTTAGTCTTCGAATTTATTACAATGGTCACCAACTAGGATGCTTTCTTCTTTTAAATGAAGGTCATCAACTAGGGAGTATTAAATTCTTTGCCAAATTGTAAAAAGATTAAATATAAATAACCACCACACAATGTGGCTTGATGGTAAGAATTTTTGTTTCACACAGAAGCAGCTTGGTGGTTTAAGCTGCATCAATAAATTTATTGTACCTACAACAATAACTTCATTAAAGCTCAGTGGTACACAAAATATTACATTATTCTCTTTTTATTCAGCAAGAAAAAAGAAATAACCAAAACAAGTATAAATAAATAAAACTTTGAGGAAGAGACTTTTGTTAAACCTTAAAGCCTTGTACCTCAAAGGTTGGCACTTCCTAATGTTTTCGTTACGAAAACATATAGAGTTCAATTCCTTTCATCCCATGTATTGAATTAAAAATAACAAAATTAAAAAAAATAAATGAAAAAATGAAAGAAAGAAAGAAGAGAACTACACAAAAACTCTTACAATTATTATTATTATTTTTTTTTTTTTTTTGTAACCATCATGTGAGAGGGATATTTCATTCACCGATTGTATAAAATACAACTTTTTTACCTGAGAATCTTAAGTGTTTCATCAATAGTCAAGATCCATGTTACTTTCTTTCTTTCTTTCTTTTTTCTTTTTTTTTTTGAGAATCAAGATCCATGTTACTTGATTGGCACTTTTGTTGTTTTCATCGGAAACGTCTTGAATTCAACTCTTCCAAATTATAACTATTAAATTATAGGGGAAAAAAAACTTTAAAGTTCATTGAAACTAATACAACTACTTTAACCTTTTAAGTTAAATGTTAGTGAGATTATACATTTTCAAAGTTCCAATATGGAATGTCAATGATAACATTTATTTCAACATTTATTATTTTCCAACTTCTAAATTAAATATGAGTGAGATTATGTTAGGACATATGTGAATCATGTTAGAAACATATATCAATATAGAATTGGCTAATCCTTTAACAAAACGCACTTTACTTGTAATTTGGTAGATCTAAAATGTGTTTAATACTTTAAGAAACGGGGTTTTAAGTTCAAATGTTAAAGCCATACAAGTTTGTTCAAGAATCAAGTGAAGAAGTGCTGGATTTTAAAACTTGACAGCTAATATCTATCGAGGTTTAAAAGGTTGTTTAAGCCCGATACTCGACAGCTGCTCTATCAAGGTTTAAGAAAATCAAATTTTCAGTTCTGATTTTCATCCAATCCGTGTATAGATGTTTGGGCTTTCTTTTCTCACAACCCTAAACATATATAAGGATTGTTTTAAGGGCCGTCACAGCTGATGCACCTCAATGCAAAAGTTTTTCACAAGCATATTGTGAACCGGAGACATATGCTCTAGTTCGTCTCTTTCTTCAAGAAGCTGCTATGTTTGTACACCATAGGGTTTTGTAATCAAGGAGGTTCATGATCTTCATCATGTGATGAACTAAAGAACTTTGCGGCCAACATCTTTCTCAAGTTGGTGTGTAAGTCGCGTACTGGGATCCGCGTATCGAATTGATTAGTCACATACTGAGAGTCGTGCATTGAAAGGAGAGACTGTCACTACAGAACAAGTCCAACTGGGTATTGAGGTAAAGATTCAACTGTAGGTTGGTATAAGGTACTGAAATTCTTTTACTTGTAACCGCTTGTTCTAATAATAGTGAATTCTCGGGAGTGGTAACCTTAAAATCACCCGGTGGAATTTTTGCAATATAGGTTTTCCCCATTCATAAACAAATCACCGTGTCAATTTATTTTCCGCTGCATTTTAACTTAGTTGGTGATTTGTTTGTGCTACCACGCTTATTGCATGCTAATTGAATTAATTAATTAACTTGGCTAATTAATTGGTTAATTCATCACAAGGGGTCAATACATTCTTGGCCTATCAGATTATATATTTCAAAGTTCCAATATCGAATATTCCATTATGAAATTTATTTTAACATTAATTGTCATCTATAACTTTTAAATTAAAATGAGTGAGATTATATATTTTCAAAAAAAATTATTAAGTGCTCCGGGAGCACAATAAATTGTGCTTCCCCCTCTAGCAAAAATCGTTCTACTATTATATGAGAGGGGAAAGCACAGTTTATTGTGCTCCCGGAGCACTAAATAATTGCTCATTTTCAAAGTTCTAATATGGAATATTTTATTATGACATTAATTTTAACATTAATTCATTTATAATTTTCATAAATTTATATTTTTTTTAAAATCAGAAATTTTGAACTTTGGATTTTTAGCTCTAATATCTTGCTTTAAATATTTAGAGAATTGTGTAATCTCAAATATATATTTTATTAGTATTATGTTCATGATTGCACAACTTAATAAAGAACCAAATATAAAATAAATAAATATTCTAATAATATAATTAAATTTAAATAATAAAATAGATAATAAAAATAAAAGAAAAAGTTACATGACATGCAAATCATATAAGTTAAATTTTTTATTAAAAATAAAATATTATAAGAGATTGTAAAACATTAAAAATAAATTAAGAAAATTTATTTAAATATCTTGAAATTTGTAATACTTGAAATTTTTTTTGGTTCTCTATTTTATTGTTTTTATACTCTATGAGAACTTTTTTTCCCATTCAAACGGAGATACTCTTCCCCCACTAAAATTTCCAAATCATGAAGAACCATGACTCTTCTAAATGCCAAATCTTGTGCTATCTTTTCCATGTGAATCCAAATTAAGTACCACATGCATTGATTCTCATTTTATAAACTAGCTTTTTTCTTATATATTCATCCCCATTGATTCAATAAGAGATCTCTTATTGAATTGGCCAATATCAAATTCAACTTTGCCAACCATAAACAGTCGTGTACTCAAGAAACATGACAAATCATGCTTGCATAATAGGACCATGAAACGTGGGGGCAAATAAAAACTATTTTGATGTAAATCTAGAAAATTAATAAGTTAGTCATTAAGCATGTTATCATGTGAAGGCAGCCACAAGAGCTATTTAATGCAAACAATATATTTATATATATATATATAAATGTATTTTTTTCAACATTAACTTGACCACAATTGTATTAGCTTTATATTATATATAATACTCAATATCTTCATTGTACTTTTGGGGTGAAAATTCTTTGGTCAAAGTTGTTTTGTATAAATCTTGACCTTTCATAACGCGAGGAACGGAAGGAAATTTTTCTTACGGGTTTGTGGTGAATTCCAAGTTGAGCCCACGTAACGACTTCCAGCAACTCTTCCATTGTGCCGTATCCAGCTGAGATTATGTGATATACATGATTAATCTTCTAACATAAGATATAGCATGTGACTGAGACTATATATTATATTCCAAATATGTTACACACTCTGATTTGAGGATCAATTCATACCATGAGATTCCATTAAAAAAATGAATAGAAAATCATACCAGGGAGGGCAATGCATCATGCATTGTCCAACTAAATTTTGTTGCCATAAATGACAAAGCTGTATTTGCTATCAAGAACGAAGAAATTGCACATGTAAAGATTTGCTAGAGTATTAATGTACCTCCCTAGGCATTAGACTCCTTGGAATAACTCTGCAAAAAAAAAAAAAAAAAAAATGAAGAAATCCACAACATAAATCAGTACCATTCCAACATAGCATTTCTCATTATTATTATTATTATTAAATAACCATTACCCCAATTTCATAAACTAAATAAAATATTTCCTTTCCTTTTGCTCACCTTCTTTTCTTTTTTTTAATTCTTCCTCCATACCAAACATAGTGATTTGGCTATACATGGACGAGCTTAAATAATTTACAATATCTTCTTTAGTTCATGAGCAGCTGAGGAAAAATCACATCTAATTTCTGAACACCTTCTTTAATTTCTTATAGATATTGAAGATACGACTATCGGGGAGAAAATTGCCAAATGCCCTTTTCGGGCAAAAAAAACAGCATTTTGCTCATTTTCCCAAACTAATTAGGGAAATGCTCCTCTTTTGAAACTCGATTTTCTCAAAATTGAGTTATTAAAAAAAATAAATTCTGGAGCCTTATAGTGGCATTTTAAGGAGCCTATAATAACGTTTTAAGGATCTATAGTGGCGTTTTGTAACTCGAGCTCCATGAAGTCGAGTTACATGCAATTTTTTTCCTTTTTTTTACCTATAACTCGATTTCATGGAGCTCGAGTTATAAAACGCCACTATAGGTCCTTAAAACTTCACTATAGGCTCCTTAAAAACGCCACTATAGGGCTTAACTCGATTTTGAGAAAATCGAGTTTCAAAAGAGAGGCATTTTCCTAATTAGTTTAGGAAAGAGGGCATAATGCTGCTTTTTTTGCCCGAAAAGGGCATTTGGAAATTTTTTCCCTACTATCGGAGACTCTATTTTATGAAAACTCAATGCAATTTTTTTTCTCCCTTTTTGTCAATGATTTTGTCTTAACCATAAAATGAAATTTTTGTTGCTTCCAAATTGCGCTGAGCATCCGAGTCAAGAATGGATTGATTCATTGAATCATGGGTCTCTATTTTTTTTGGCTCTCTGCTTTTTGTACGCATTGGATTCCAGCTTCTTGCATCGAACAAAAAATCATTAATTTCAGAATTCTCCATCTCCATCGTTTAGCTCTTGACTTTTGTACTGAAACAAATTTATGACCACCCTCTATTGTGTAGGGTTGGCCCTAGGCCTAGGCCACTTAGGCTATCGCCTAGACCCCTAAATTTTTTTTAATACCTCCTATATATATATATATATATTTGTGGAGGTATTAAAAAAAAAAATTAGTTTACATTTTTTTTCCACCATTAAGAATGCTCAAAGAATTAAGTATTGCTAGAGATAAGACAAATTTAAATACATAAGTCTTAAAAATAGATGTGACACTAATATTAGAAATACTATAAATTTTACTATATAACCTTTATAATTTGATGTGATAACGAATATGATTAGTAGACTTCAACAACCTATTTGTTAGGGATATATTTTATATAATTGGCTAATCCTTTGACAAAACGCATTTTACTTATAATTGGGTAGATTTAGGATGGGTTTAGTACTTTAAGAAACAAGTGTTCAAGTTAGGTATTGAAGCCATGCAAATCTGACCAAGAAACAAGTGAAGAAAGTGTTGTTCCTTAAAGTTCGACAAAAGTCTCGACATAATCCTTTCTATCGAGAATTAACGTTGAAGCTCGATAGATTCTTGACACAAGCTATATCTGTCGAGAATTACGAAATCAGCATTTTTAGATTTGATTACACGCATATTCCTATGTATGTGTGTAGGGTTTCTTTTCTCACAACTCTAGACATATATAAGGCTTATTTTAAAAGCCGTCGCGCATGCATTGGGTGACCGAATGCAAAAAGTGCCCTAGTTCATTATTCTCTCTGAAAAAGCTACTGCGTCTTTATGCCAAGGGTTTTGTGACCAAGGAGCTTCCTAATCTTCATTGTTAATGAATTGAAAAACTTTGCAACCAACATATTCTTCAAGTTGGTGAAGTTAGTCACGTACTGGGATCCATGCATCATTAGTTAGTCACGTACTGAGATTCGTGCATTGAACGGAAAGATTGCCGCTACAATACAAGTCCAATTGGGTATTGGGGTAAGGGTTCAACTGTAAGTTGGTATTTCGAGATAGGCCAAAGGGTTTGGTAAGATTCCTTATACTTGTAACTGCTTGTGATTGATAATAGTGGATTCTTGGGTAGTGGTGACCTTAAATTCACCTGGTAAGGTTTTGCCTTGATTGTTTTTCCCATTCGTAAACAAATCACCTGTGTTAAATTTATTTTCCGCTGCATTTAGATAATTTGGTGATTTTTTTGTGCTACCACGCCATTACATGTAATTTGATCTAATTAATTAACTTGGGTAATTAATTAATTTGCAAGGGGTCAATTCATTTTAACCCAACACTATTAAATGCATTTTTAAATGATTTTTTTGTAATTGATGATATATTTTTATAAGTTTTATGTTGTAAAGTTTATAATATCTTTAGTATCTTTGTAAGCCTCATGTCACTAATCATATTTGCTGTTACATTAATTTGTAATTTTTTTGTAGTAAAATTTATTATAACTTTAGCATTTTCCCAAAAAAAAAAATTCATATTAAAAAGTAAAAATAATGGATTTTAAAACATTATTATATAAAACACTTGTTAAATACTATTTTTTTAATAAATGTTAAATACTATTTAAGTGATAATGTAAAGGCCCCATTTTAAGATTTTGCCTTAGGCCTCCAAATCGTTCGAGCCAGCCCTACTTTTGTGCTATAATTTAGGACCATACCCTTTTACCAAGAGTAAGTTTATATATATGTATATTGGAGGTATTAAAAAAAATTAGTTTACATTTTTTTTTCCACCATTAAGAATGCTCAAAGAATTAAGTATTGCTAGAGATAAGACAAATTTAAATACATAAGTCTTAAAAATAGATGTGACACTAATCACAAGTAATTCAAATAGGATAATATTAGAAATACTATAATTTTACTATAGAACCTTTATAATTTGATGTGATAACGAATATGATTGGTAGACTTTGACAACCTATTAAATGCATTTTTGAATAATTTTTTTGTACTTGATGATATATTTTTATAAGTTTTATGTTGTAAAGTTTATAATATCTTTAGTATCTTTGTAAGCCTCATGTCACTAATCCCATTTGCTATTACATTAATTTGTAATTTTTTTGTAGTAAAATTTATTATAACTTTAGCATTTTCCCCAAAAAAAACAAAAAAAAAATCATATTAAAAAGTGAAAATAATGGATTTAAAAAAATTATTATATAAAACACTTGTTAAATACTATTTTTTTTGAATAAATGTTAAGTACTATTTAAGTGATAATGTAAAGGCCCCATTTTAAGATTTTCCTTAGGCCTCCAAATCGTTCGGGCGAGCCTTGCTTTTGTGCTACAATTTAGGACCATACCCTTTTACCAAGAGTAAGTTTCAAAGCACAAAAAAGTACACACTTTTTCACCAAAATGCTTTGCATTTATGTTTATGGTGGGATCCAAATGAGTTGAAAATGTGGGCACGTGTAAAAAAAATTGTGAATTTTTTTGTGTAGGTAGCAGAACTCGCATAAGAAAAGTTATTGAGAAAGTTAACAGATGTCCTTTATTATGAAATATTTTTAAAAACTTTTTATGGGAAAAGTGAAAAATAATTGACTTTTTTGACACATTTTTATATTTCTCATGAAAATGGTATCTAAATTTTCCTAAAATTGTCAATTAAAAATTTTCCTAAGAGCACCCGTTAATAGGACTCAAAGTTTGTAGGATCATTTATCACCTGTTTTTGGCTTTTAAACTCATTGACTTAAACTTTTGGGTTAAATACGTGGTGTCCATATATGCTATATTAATTACTCAATTGCAAAGTCTCTTTGAGGTGTTCTTTTCTCAACAAGTGGTATCAGAGCCAAGATGGTATGCAGCAAGGTTACAAGGTTTTGAGGGTCCTTTTTGCCACTAGAATAGGAATAGGGTGCGTGTACTTGGAGCGTGTGCACAAGGTTCCCTGAACATGGACATGCAGGGTTCCTATGGATGAGAAGTATATTGCATAACTGTTACATGCAACCAATGTCTCACAACATGTGAGATCAATGGATGTGTGCTCCCCACCAATTGCGAGACATCGATTGCATGCAAGTAATGTAAAAGATAATTTTCCCCTTAGTAGGGGTGTGCATGGGTACAGTTTGAGATATTTTTCAACTTTTTCGGGTTGATAAATATCCAACCCAACACAACCCAATTTGTTTCCATTTCATCGAGTTTAATAAAAAAAAAATTATTCAACTATTTAAGCCCTTTATTCAATAAAATATTACAATGCATACAAATGAGCGTAATATTTATATTTTATCAAATCAAAGACCAGAAATCTGGAAATAATTCAAATTAAAATTTTAATCAAAATCAAAATCCAAGATAAATCAAACTATAAATTTGAAATGCACATTTTTTTTTTTTTAAACTATTAATAGCATGGAATGTGGGTTAAGTTAGGTTACATGGATTCAGAATTTTACCTACCCGAACCCGACTTAACCCAAGCTTAAAAGAATTTTACAACCCTACCCAACCCAACCAAACCCATCAACTTATGAAAAATAAGCATAAGAAATCAATATGGGTTCAGTTGAGTTGGGTTAGTGGGTTGATGAATGCACCATCTCTAAAATTCTGAAGTGATTGAGCAAGTCGTTAGTACCCATTATATGCTTTGTTAGAGGTCAATTCATTATCATTACCTCATCATAATTATACATATGCAGAAGAGGCTGCACAAATATCATTTCAACACTGATTGAAAAGATGAAAGAAAAAAAAAACGCATAATATTTCATGTCAGTGTTCACATTTTATGTGTGTGTATGAACTTGTTGTGTTTACACATTACAATAAATCTTATTGGTCCGACAAAGTTTTAGGGTTTATTATCTTTTTTTTTTTTTTTTATCTAAAAAGTACAAGGTGGTTTTTCCTCCCTTTTTGGTAGGATCACATCATTTTTATTTTCTTTTCAAAAAAAAAAAACATAATTGTTGTTGTACCTAACAAGGCACTTGTTCTTAAAATTATTTGTTGCAGCTTGCAGGTCAATTTAATTAGTATCGTTACCATAAACTTGGACCAGCAAATTTGCTCCACCCAAAAAAAAAAAAAAAAAAAAAACTTGGACCAGCAATATGTGGACAGGACACGAGCTCAGGTGTCCCTATTGAACTCCAGAAACTGCCATAATAATAGTTTTCGTACCAGTTCCAGAAACGAAAGTCAAGAGAAGTCACCTTCTATATACGTTATAGATTCTACTAATGAAAATTGCATTTTTGGATTATTATCAGGTTTCCATGGGGCTGGGGCAAATCATGAGACTCTCAATCTATTTAAATATTAATTAAATAATAAAAAAATTTATATAATTGCTAGGGTAGATGCAAAACTACTAATTAATTATCTGACATCTCTTTTTAAATTGATAATATAGTTAATTCACTTAATATTTTTTAAAATATTATATTTATTAACTAGTAATTATAAATATATATGAGTTTTTTTCACAAAAATTATTTTTTAATTTGTTAACAACTAGTATATTATATATCAATAAAGCAACACCTATACTACTATCAATAAAATAAAATAAAAAGCGAAGTTCTATATATCTAATAAAAAACGTGACCACCTATATTGTAATTTTTTTCCTTTCATAAAACCCATGCTACACCACCTCCAAACTCATGATAATTAAAATAAATATGGACTGTGTAAAAACTTAAAGCTAAGCTAAACAAGAGTAACTGACTAACTCTATTTTATCAGGATAAAACACTGGTTTCTTTCTCTGTTTCCTACCACTACCAAGGGTACATAAATCAAACACAAAGTAAAGCTAGTTTTCACCTATAAAAACTAGCAAAGTGAGAGAGGGAAAGAGAGAGGGTTTTTTTTTTTTTTTTTTTAACACAACTCTGAAAGGAACGGAGAAGAAGGTCCAACACAACTATAAAGAAGAAGCTTTAAAAAATTACTTTTAATGCTTTAAATATGGTTTGTGGCAAAATTTCCATCAATACTTTCCAAAAAATGAGGTTTGAGATTTTTTGTTTTTATCTGATTATTTCAGTTTGTTTTGTTGTAGAAAGAGAGAGAGAAAGTGATTTTCTAGCTTCTATGTGTGGAAGACTGTAAGTTCTACACTCTAAAACTCCCACGAAGAGAAAACCAACCATTGGTTATACATTAAACGAGGATAATTTTTTATGTTTTTTTTTTTTTTAGAGAAATACTATGTTCACAATATTTTTACAATACTTTAACAATAAATTATAAGCAATAAGTTGTTATGAGTTATTATTGGTAGAAAAAAAAAAATTCAGTGGTAAGTTTAAATTAAAGCTAATAACAGCTTGCCACTTATGATTTATTGTAAAAGTATTGTGAAAATATTATGAATATATCACTTCTCTTTTTCATATGAGTGATATGTTTCATCAATCACCAAATATATATATATATATATATATTTATTTATTAGGAGGTCCAGTCATATTCATTGCCAATCATTTTTGTTAGGACATATGTGATTCACTTGTTAGGAATATATGTCACTATTTTATGTAATTGGTTAATCCTTTGACAAAACGCATTTTACTTGTAATTAGGTAGATCTAGGTGTTTTTAATACTTCAAGAAACAAGATTTCAAGATCAAGTGTTAAAGTCATTCAAGTTTATCCAAGAAACAAGCTAAATAGTGCAAATTCATTAAATCTTGACAGCTGGCTCGACAGTTGCATTAAGAAAGTTGTTTCAGCCCGTGTGCTCGACACCTGCTCGACACCTCCTATCTGTCGAGGTTTAAGAGAGAATCAAAAATTCTGATCTGTTTTCTTGAAATCCGTGAATGTGTCTTTGGGACTTCTTTTCTCCTAACCCTAGACATATAAAAGGATTATTTTAAGGGCCGCCAAAGTGTTCACAAGTTGCACAAGTGTTAAGCAAAGTTTGTTCAAGCAAATTGTGACCGGAGACAGAATTTGCCCTAGTTTATCGTTCTTGAAGAAGCTGCTGTGTATGTGCACCGTAGGGTTTTGTGACCAAGCATCTTCTTTATCTTCATCGTTGGGATGAACTGAAGAACTTTGTAGCCAACAACCTTCTCTAGTTGGTGATTGAAGTCGCGTACTGAGATCCACGCAATTGGTTAGTCACGTACTTGGGAGCCGTGCATCAAAAGGGGAAATTGTCACTACAGAACAAGTCCAATTGGGTATTGGGGTAAGGGTTCAACTGTAGGTTGGTATAAGGTATTGGGATTCCTTTACTTGTAACCGCTTGTTGTGATAATAGTAAAATTTCGGGAGTGGTGATCTGAAAATCACCCGGTGGAGTTTTTGCCGTTAGGTTTTCCCCATTCGTAAACAAATCACCAAGTCAATTTATTTTCCGCTGCATACTTAGTTTAATTGGTGATTTGTTTGTGCTACCACGCGTTTGCATGTTAATTTGATTAATTAATAAACTTGGTTAATTAATTAATTAATTTATCACAAGGGGTCAATATATTCTTGGCCTATCAATTTTTATTAGGTGGTTGATAAAAGTTGTAGTAATTTTAGCATTTTTATTTTAAAAAAATATTATTTTTTATGTATTAACTAATAAATGTTTAATTAATACTCTTACATCCTTATTGCTTATTGATTAGTAGCTGGGCCTTTTTACATATGGGGGCCTTAACGCAATTGCCACAAGCGGATTGAAAGCCCATCACTTCTGACTCTGCCTCGTTCCCAAGGTAAACCAAGTTGGCTAGTTTATGTTTGTTTTCAATGTCATCCTTATGTCCAATCTTATCAAAAGTTGTTAACCCCTCTCTAACAACATTGTTTTGTCTCATTTTACAATTTTTAATCCCAAAAAGCTTCTTGTTTTTTTAAAGAAAAATTAAGATATTATATCTCTTTCACTCTCTTTTTTTCTTCACCACCTCCCTCTTTTCTTCTTTTCCAATTTTCTGCCAACCGGATCTTTGCCACTATGAGGATGTCACAGCAGATGAACAAAAGGTGTTCATATAGCCATCTTTCAATAAATCTAAGACTATAACTTTACCTACAACTTGATGAAGTGATTAAACGTAAGCGATAAAAAAGTCACTTTTACATGAACTCACTACTTTTTTCCTACCACTCACAGTCAACCACTTCAATAAGTCGTGGAAGAAATAAGGTTGTAAATAAATCAAGTCATTCATAAACAGCTTAGGCTTAACTCAATAATGTTTATTTATTTATACACAAGTCAAACTTGAGCCTTAATTATAAGCTAGTTTAATAAATGAGTTGAGCCCAAAAAGAAGAAAAAAAAATAGTTCATGAACAGGCTCGTAGACATTTGGGATCGATACAAAATAAGTTGAGCCTAGGCTTATTTATGAGCATGGTAATAAGCTTAATATGAGTATGATAATTCTTGTGTTGTATCTCAAGCTCAAAACCTTGATATTGAACTCAAGCCTAGCTTGACTAATAAATCTAAGCCAAGCTCAAACTTTAGACTTTTTGACAAGCTAGAATTCAAATATGTTTGTGTTTTAGGTTCATTCATGCTCATTCATATTTGTTAATTACTACAAAAGTTAGTTCATGTTTGTTTATTTATAAACAAGCCAAATTTGAGCTTTAGTTTTAGGCTTGTTTAATAAATAAGCTAAGCCCAAAAAAATAAATTGTTCATGAACAGACACAATACAAAATAGGCTGAACCTAGACTCGTTTATTTTACCCTTAAGTGATTTGATTCCCCCAATTTACCAAAATTTAGGGATACTTAATTGGGAATTAAGGGGAAAAATAGGTCTTTTATGGTATTTCTTAATCCCAGAAAATTAACACTTCTGTTGGTTTTGAAACTCAGACTGTTCAAAGAATCAAAAAGTGGAGAGGTAAGGTTTTTGTAGTTGGATCGAGGTAATCTAGTCTTAATTGTATATAAATATATTAACTAGGACATATTATGGAACCTCTAGAACTGAGATTCTAGCCCTGCTAGCAGTGAAATTCTAACTACTTTTCAAGTCCTGCCAGCAACAAGCGAAATTCTAACTACTTTTTACAAAACAGAGAGGTGACTAGTGAAAGTGGAACATAAAGTGAAACAATAAGATTGGAGTAAATATTTTCCGAAAGGTATTGTTTCAAAGAAATTAATACAAAACTCAATTAAAGCCAATAGAAGCGTTAATTTTCATTGATTTAACTTGTTACTTTGTTCTCACTCAGCTCTCTAAACAGGGTTGGGCCTATGTTTAGTGGCCAGTTCCATTGGACACGTTAAGATGTGAACACGTGTCCAGTTTTGGACATGTGTCCATATCCTAGCGTGTCCAATAGAACGGCCACTGGACAGAGGCCTCTTCCCCCTAAAAATAGAAACTTTGTAATTATTAATCAATATATTCTCACATTTTCTTCGCAGCCAAACAAAAAAGAATGATATTAATAACTAAACAACACCTTAGCTTTGCTTTAGTATTGTTTGCGTGGTTCTTGGTCATATTTAATTCTCAATCACAATAGTGAGCAATTAGAAAGGTAATGTTTCATTTACTTTTTTTCTTTTTTTTGTAATGTTTCATTTACTTTATTGTTATTATTTTTTTTAGTTTCAACTTATGACGTCCGCTAGCTATCATCAGACTGAGACACCAATCGATTTTTGGTGTAAATGGAGATTGAACCTCAGATCTATTATTTAACCATTAGAGACTTTACCAGTTGAGCTAACTAAAACCCACTTGTTTTATTTACTTTAGACAATCATTTTCAAGATTAAATCTATAACATTTTTTAAAATGGTTTTTTTTTTTTTTAAAGAATACATTTTCATGGATTTTTGTAGTAAAAATTCTTTTGATGGCCACATTTCATGGCTTTTTAAAGTATTTTTGAAGAAATCCAAATTTCAGGGCTCTTGAGACTTCATTTAGAAAATACATCTATCAAATGATTTAGTTTTAAATTTTTTTTTTAGAGTTTTATTTAGAAATCAACTTGAACAACCTTTTTTATAACAAATTTTAAAGCAAAGCTTTAGGAAGCTTTTTGAAAAGCATTTTGTAAAACAATTTAATAAAAGCCTTTTGAAAACACTTT
>JARYZH020001284.1:0-33762 GCA_030021035.2 Notholithocarpus densiflorus
GAAATGTGATTTCGTCGCTAAAAACATATAAGTGCAAAACTATTATTATTTTTAGTGACGACTATATTTCGTCACTAATTCTTACTTATAGAGACGAAAATATTTTCGTCACTAAAACTATCCACAGCAATACCTACAGTGACGAAATATTTCGTCACTAAAAATTTTAACTTTTAGCGACGAAATATTTCGTCACTATAGATTAATTAAGCTGGCGCCAAAGTTTTCCTCCACTGGCGCTCATTTTTCATATCACAATAGCGACGAAATTTATTTTTCGTCACTAAATGTTATAACTTTTTTCATTATTAGTGACGAAATTAATATTTCGTCACTAAAGCTGTATTTTTAGTGACAAAAAATATTTCCTCACTAATTTTCGTCACTAAAAATACATTTTGTTGTAGTGGGAGCTCGGGTATTGTGTATTACACTAACACAGAAATCGAGTTCAGGGAACTTGAGTTCAGTACACACAGTACTCGAGTTTGAGAACCTCGAGTATTAGGTGGCATTTTTTAATGCCCAAAATCCAGCTCAACTAGAGTCATGCTGGCAAACTCACTAGGAACTTGAGTTCACTAAACTCGAGTACTATTTAGAACTCGATTTTGTGAAACTCGAGTACTAAAAAAGTGGTAAATTGCTAAATATTTCTGAAACAGTGCGAGATTGCCACAAACTTTGCCAAAATGTGGTATTTGGCTATTTTCACCAAGGAATGCATCTTTTTGGATCTTGCCCCTAATTCTAAGGGCTTTCTCTGTTATGACACGTCTAACCAATGTTTCTACACTTCTAAAGATGTCATCTTTGATGAACTCAGTTTCCCTTTTTTCTTTTTCACAGCACACTCAGTCTACTCCAAATTCCACTTCACATTCTACATGGCTTTCGTCTTTCTTTTCATCATCCTTGTGATTTACCTTCTATCCTTGGTCCAATTCCCACCACATCCTTATCTTACATATAGTACACACCTCATCATTCCTCTCCTGTTTATTCTGTTCCTCCCTCTTCACCTTTTTCTCATTCTCATAATGAAAATCTTAATTATTCTTCAATTTCCCAGCCAAATCATTTTTTACCTGGCTTTATAGGTCATTCTTCACAGCAATCTACTGCCCCCACTGTACTTGATGCATCTCCCTCACCTACTGTACATCCTACACCTAAGCCCATGAACTTAGGGTACGTTTGGTAGACTGTAACGGTAATTACATAGGAATAAGAATATGTATTATAAAGAATAAAAGAAGTTGTAATGTAATGCTTATTTCTATTCATTTGTTTGGTAACAATACAATAATAGAACCCTGAAAAAATTTGAATGAAAGCATTTTAAAACAAACTTAAGATATATTTTCGGAAATATTTTACTCATATAATTATATTTTCTAAAAAATAATATATATTTTTTAATTTGAAAGAGAGATTAGTTATTTTTTATGATTTTTAATTTTTATAATTGCCATGTGCATATGGAAAGTTTTTTCTTTTGGAAATATATTAATTTTAGAAATTAATACATCTACAAAGAAATATCTATTACATCTTTTTTAGAGATGAATAGTTATTTCTCATTTAAAGAATAGTTATTCATAAGGAATGTCTAGACCATAAGAATAGCTAAACCTTCTCCTCCTCTCCTCGTGTGTGTGTTAAAAATACTTAGTATTCTAAAAAAAAAAAACAGTGAGTTAATCCTATATTGGAAAATGAGTGTGAGTTAAAGATGTTTAAAGCCTGGTTGTGTATCCAAGAGTTAGGCCCTTTTGGATATACATCACTGTAAGTTTCTTTAAAAAACGTTCTCCTCCTCTCCCCATGTGTGTGTTAAAAATACCTAGTATTCTCAAAAAAAAAAAAAAATAGTCTACCAAATGTACCGTTACTCACACAAATACCCATAATTTTACACATATAGCACCTACCTCAAAACCTCCTCTTGTTTCACCCTTAAATATTCACCCCTTGATTACCTGATCTAAGTCTAGAATTTATAAAAAGAAACTCTGCTATGAAGTTGCCATTGATTACCTTACCACAGAACCATCATTTTTGAAAAATTATTGAATACTCTGGGAGTACAATAAATACATACTCTCCCCTCTCACATGAATCGTGGGTCCCACCATGAATTTAATTAGTGGGACCCACAATTATGTGAGAGGGGGGAGCATACATTTATGATACTCCGGGAGTATCTAATAATTACCCCAACAATTGTGTTATTGAAGCGTAGCATTTATTTTTGCTACGCTCCTGTTGAGCCACATCAGCATCCGTATCATTATTTTCTTTTCATTAGTAAACCAAATAATTTTTTTCCATTATTTTTCTATTAGTTTTCTAACGATTCCACAATTTTCACTTCAGCTTCTATAAAACCCCTGACCTATTTCCAAAAAAAAGTATAAGCATTATGCCAGCGAATTATTTTTTATTAGTCTAGGTGTTGGGGTTCTTCAAATTGTTCTTCTATTATTGAGTTTCTTTCTACTCTTAGAATTTTTCCTTGAGTTATCTTTTCTTTGATGTTGTTTGTTGTTTTTTTACTACACCCAATTATATAATATTTATATATTCCCACGCATCGCATGGGTCTGAGGCTAGTGGAAATAATAATTTAGAGCGGCAAAGTATAATTTGCCCTTTAATAAAATCACTGAATCACTTGTTCATCTTCATACAGTTTCCTTGCCTCTGTTCTCCCTTGTTTCATCTGTGTTTTTTAGCAATCAGCATTCATTTTCAATTCTCGTGTAAACAGTAATTGAGACTTTCAAATCCTTTCATATAAAATACTAAATCCAGCTAATTCATTTATAAATTTTAAATCCCTTGATTAACATTTCCTACTGGTTTTCCAGAGGCCCCTTGAGGAAAATGAAATCATAGACACCTGTTTTGCTCAGTGTGAAATCCCACATTGGTTTTACCAATTGGATAAACATCCAACGTTCAGTATTCGGCTAAACTCAGAATTTTGTAATACTCCAGATTGGATGGGAATTGTAGTATGTGGTCTTTTCTCTTTTAACAAGCATCGACCTGGCGTTAGTTTGGATCTGGGTTCGGGAGTTTCTCATGACTTCCATTGTCTCTTGCGAACCAACTCTCGTCCTATGCGTCGAGTATGGAAGACAATCAATGAAGACACATTGAAACAACGTAAATTCATTTGGGTATTGTTCTTCCCAAGGGCAACGCTGTCACATTATTTTAGTGAAACTGAGAGCACTACTTTTCAATTCGAGTTTCACACCGAGGGATCGTATTTGTCGGTGCTCAAGTGTGCGATCCATCTTATAGCCAAGGAAAATGTGGAAGAGTTTATGCGTACACTGGTAATCTTGTGTACCCCATCAGATAGCATCTTTGACCATTGCGATCCCAAATTAGTCTATGACTTGTGGCACAATTATCTTGAGAAAATCAGTGGAACTGCACAATATCAATACCGGGTAATAATAATAATTTTTTTTTTAAATTTTTTTTATATATATTCAAAGACAGAACACTACTATACTAATTGGACATTTTAATTCAATTTTGCAGTACTTTCATCCTTCCACTTCGTATAATTCATGTTTCCCTACGAGAAGAACTCTAAAGTGGTTTAATCATCAAAGTCGTGGGCACTCGGTGACAATTGATA
The DNA here is from genome assembly GCA_030021035.2 of Notholithocarpus densiflorus. Taxonomy (NCBI): domain Eukaryota; kingdom Viridiplantae; phylum Streptophyta; class Magnoliopsida; order Fagales; family Fagaceae; genus Notholithocarpus; species Notholithocarpus densiflorus. Next base: position 3,662 of record JARYZH020001284.1, read on the forward strand.
TATCTCCAAATTTGTATGATGACAATAATTGGATTGGACTCACTCTATATGCTTCTTTTTCAATCCCCAGGGATGATAATGTTACCATTTTGGAACATGGGGATTCTGTAGAATCTTCTCACTTCCTATATTGTCTATTCCAAACAAGTAGAGCAGGTCTACTTGATCAAATTCGTTTTTGCCACCCCACCGATGAAGAACACAAGTGGTTACTTCGTCTCTATGGATACACTTGGATATCCTACATACCAGGTGAGGCGTTTAAGGATATGTTGCATGAGTGTGACCAGATTAAGGCTTCATTTGTTAGTGATGGGCCAGGTGTGACCGTGAAAAAATGTGGGGTACGCCTTTTGTACCAGCATGATCTGCTTTCGTTTGAGCAAGAACTACAAAATTGCAATGAACAAATTTCTAGATATCGAGAATTCAGCAATAGTCTTCACTCTTTGGGACCGATGACAATAATCGAAAAAATATTTGACAATCTAGACCCGGAACTTGGGTATCAATTTCAGTATGACATTCAGGTAAGAAATTATGAGTACTTGCTTTGCTTCAAATACAGTAACTCTCCTTCTCTAATTTCTCTCTGTCCGTTTTGTGACTCAGTACATACATTGTTTCTGTTTGTTTTACAGGATGAATGTCCTTTATTTTCTCGTCTTTTCCCTCCAGTGGAAATTTTAAATCGGTTCCAGCACCACACTTATAAGCCCTCAGTTACAGTCGATATACCAAAAAATTGCAACTGGATGGGACTTGTTCTATGTGCTTATTTTTCACTCGATGATCAGACTGCAGTCCTTGAAAGTTCCAACTCAACAATTCCTGACTGCCTTACTTGTCTTTTAGAATCTGATATAGCCGATCTCCAACTACCACTTGTCCATAGCATCAATAAAAAGGAATTCATGTGGCTAGATGTTGAAGGTGAATTTCTTTGGCTGTTGCATCTTCCACTTCAGTTTTTTCCAGATAAAGATAAATTGATTCAATGCAGTAGCATCAAGGCTTCATTCAAAAGCGATTCACCAGTTGTGATGGTGCAAAAATGTGGACTTTGTCTCCTCTACGAGCATGAGTGGCTTCAGACAATAATAAAACTATGCTGGTTGGCATATGTGACTCAAGATTACTGGAATCGAATAATGGATGGTAAATTAAAATTTACTCAAGACCATAATGATGAGGCAGGACCCAGTAGCTCCGTTGAGGAACTTCATCATGAAATTCCAATAGAGCCTATTTATAAAGGGGAATCTAGTGGAGCTAAGAATCAACTCGGTGAAAATGACCCACACCCTAAGGATCAGCCCAACCAAACCAACGTGCTGGTAATTAATAAACTATTTGAGTGTTTTGCTTGCCTCAAAAATAATATTCTGCCTCCCTCTCTTTAATTTCTCTCTATCCTCACTAACTAGAGACAATAATTCTGTTTCACAGGACTTTGATCGATGCCTTGTCAATAATTATTGTTTACCACTAAGTGAAATTCTAGAGTTGTTCAGTTGTCAGAGTGATGAGCCTCTAGTGACAATCCCTCTACCTCCAAATTTGTTCAAAGATAGTGCTTGGATGGGATTGGCTTTTTGTGTGTCCTTTGAAGTCGACGTGAATGAGGCTTCTATCCTTGACATTCAAGATTCAAAAACTTTTTACAACCTTACTTGCTATTTAGGATCGGATATGGAATGTGTGGAACCTCTCCATGTGTATCACATAACTAAAGAAGATCTCAAGTTGTTAGAGCTAGGTGGATTCATTTGGCTGTCCTATATACCACGTGGGTTATTTCAAGATTTGTTGAATCGATGTAGCTGGATTGAGGCTTCATTTGCAACCGATTTCCTAGGCTTAATGGTCAAGAAATGTGGGCTCCGTCTTTTGTACCAGCATGATATAGTGGATTTTAAGGAAGCAATAAGACACTACAAGGCTTTGTTCCCTAATGAGCATGTCGTAAGATCCAGGATCTCTAGTATGAATCAACTCGGTGAAAATGACCCACAACCTAAGGATCAACGATACAAAAGTGACCTGCTGGTAATAATTGTTGAGATTTGATGCTGCAGAAGTCTTGTCAAAATAATAAATTTAACACTCAAGACACACACCTCTTCACTATTTCACTCTTGTTTTATTTCCTTACACATGCACTTTTCTTATACTTTGTTCGATTGCTACACTTCTTCTTGGATGCCTTACATGCATAACGGTAGAAGCTATACATAGAACTTATAAAGGAGACAAGCTCCTAAAATCACTCACCTATAATGAAAAAGAAAAGTCAATAATTGCAACTTCTACCACCACGCACTATTAGCGTGATTGTCACTTCACAAATACAAATTCTTGTAGGATGGAGGGATAAAGGCTGGAGTTCAAATCTCCAGGAAACACACAAATATACTTAACATACATATATACTTAGATTAAGCTAGAGTAGAATTTTTATCTCATATATATACCTAAATAAAAAATAAAAATAAAACAATTTCAACTCCTCTTCATCTTGAATTTCTCTATCTCCATAAGTTGCATGCCTCTCTTGCATTCTTCACATCTTTGAAATGTCAAAAGAACATATATTCTATCTATAGTATCCTATTGTCCCTATATTGCATTTTAGCCAACCTAAGAACATGCAAAGATATATCCTACTACTACGTAAAACACTTGAACAATATTCACAGGCCAATGCAAATTCGGTGTGACTTCTAGCTACATTAATATATATACTATTTAGTCCAGTGTTTTGCTTGCCTCTAACTATCCTCAGTTTCTCTCAGTCTCACTAATTAGATACCATATTTATGTTTTACAGGACTTTGATCGATGCCTTGTTTATAATTCTTGTTTACCTCCAAGTGAAATTCTGGAGTGGTTCAGCCATCAGAGTGATGAGCCCCAACTAACAATCCCTCTACCTCAAAATTTGTACAATGATAGTGATTGGATGGGACTGGCTTTATGTGTTTCCTTTAAAATTGACATGAATGGGAATGCTGCCCTTGACATTGAAGATTCAGAAACTTCTTACAACCTTATTTGTCATTTGGAAGCAAGTATTGAATGTAGGGAACCTCTCCATGTCTATTGCCTGAGTAGAGAACATCTTAAGAAGTTGTTACAGTCTAGTGGATTCATTTGGTTGTCCTATATACCACGAGGGTCTTTTCAGGACTCGTTGAATCAATGTAGCTGGATTGAAGCTTCAATTTCAATTGATTGCATAGGTTTGACGGGGCAAAAGTGTGGGCTTCGTCTTCTGTACAAGCATGATGAGGTAGAGTTTAAGGAAACAATAAGACACTACACAGCTTTGTTCCCTAATGAGCATGAGGTAAGTCCGAGTATATCTAATAGCTCTACTGAAGACTCTCGACCTGAAAGACCGAGAGGACACATTGATCCTGTGCTTAAAGACAAGGGCAAGCAAATTCTTGAATAAGCTCTCTTCTCATTGATTCCTCTTACCTTAGGGCTCTTCCTTCTTAACTTATTGGTAAGTCATCCTCCCTCTACTTTTTAATTTCAAGTTTATTAAAAAAAAAAAAAAAAAGTCAGAATTTTTTTTTAGCTCAACTCAATAAAATTGCGCAGAGAAAATCGCAATTGCCGGAGCTAGAGTCCATCTTCTTCTTCTTCACACACCCACCCAGTTTAAGAAATCAAGAAAGCTAGAGTGTTAAAATCGCGAGTTGTGACCTTCCCACGGATAAAGTTGTAATATTTTATGTAAGATGGTTTTGAAAAATGTTTTACATGTATTATAACATAATTGTTATATAACTTTGTTAGTAATGAGCTCATCATAAAAAGCAACAATTATAAATTGCATACATATATACATTATAATTATTCAGTTCAAGCAATGAACAATAAGAAAACAACTTTGAAGAATATCTATATATAATCTAAAAGCTGAAGCGTAACATTTATTATTGCTATGCTCCAGTTAAGCCACATCAGTATCATGTCATTATTCTTTTTCTTTCCAATTTTCCTATAATTGTTTTTAACATTTATTTATTTATTAATATTTGTACTTTCTCAAACCTTTTCCCTCCCTTACCTTTTCATCTCCCTTGTACAACCTATGGTGTACATGTAGATGGAGATTGAATCCTTGATCTCTTATATAACCATCAGAGACTTTACTAGTTGAGCTAACTAAAACCCACGATATATTTGTGTTCCTTAGAACTCTATTTTAGGTTAATGTGATTTAGTTTTGTGTTTTGAGTTGTTGTTGTTGTTTTATTTATTTATTTATTTTTGTTCTCTTTGATCATTAAATGTTATCCAACTAAGTTATAAAGAATTAAATATAATATATAAAAATAAAATATTATTCTAATTACTTATATAGCATGATTTAGAGAATTTGGTATTTATTGTGTTATATATATTTTTTTTACTTTTTTTTTCTTCTCATCTTATGTTATTCAGGATCAAGATCTTCTAGGGTATTCTACCACGTAGAGTTTTTTAAATCCTTACATTCCATTTAAAATAAAAGGTCAAAATTTTGCCACATCATCCGTCCACCAAAATAATGATTTCCAATAAATAAATAAAAAAAACTCAACCTTATTCACCGTATGCTGTTCAACCAAAAACAAAAGATGAAGCTGTAACTTAATTTCTCCCCCATCGGTCCCATGGCCAATCTAAAGAGTGATATTCTACTTTGGGTTGAAGGTACAATTTTGAGTATTTGAAAGCAATTCCCACTGGGAAAAGAAAAGCCTAACCGTTAAATTTATGCATTAAATTAGTACCTACTTGAAAATTCAGAACATAAAAAAAACCCAGAACATTGATCCTCTTTGAACCAAAACCCACCTCAAAATTTCCAGTATTAGATAAGCACCTGAGATTATTTGGATCAAAACTCAATCCGCCCTTTTGTGCCTCTTTGGTTTCTTTTGGCTTTGATCATTAATCAAACTCTTTTCTTTGGGTTTTGCATGCTTTCTTATTGATTTGATATGAAATTTGTTCAATAAAAAAAAATAGTTTGGGTTTAATTGAAAATTTTTTATTACTTAGAAAATGGTTGTGTTTGCTTTCTTTTGCAAAACCATTAGGTCCACGGTGATGATTTCCTTCCATTAATATTTTCCTCATAATTTTGGTAAGTGAATAAATTTTTATTTTTATTTTTATTTTTTATATAGCATTAAATAATGGTTATGGTAGTGGATTGATGATATGGCATAATTTTAGTCTTTAATTTTAAAAGGAACTAGTCGCTAACCCGTGTGATGCACGGGATAGTTGGTTAAATAACAATTACAAATAATCATACAAAGCGCGCAAAATATGTTCTTTGATTATAAATGTAGGGTGTTTCACATAACACATAAAGATCACACCTTGGTTTCTCTATGTCGATGAAAAAATTATTGCCAACATTCCAATAGCTCATACACAAATTTGGGCATAATATGAATTCACATAATGCTCAATTGCAAATCAATTTATAGTCTACCACCAATATAAATCATATAAAAAAACTTATTGATAAAATGAATATTTAAATGTGTAAATAATCTCATGACAACATTAGCAAGACCATGCATTTGCTGCTAGGGAATAATATGCCACATAAACACATGGGGCACTATGCCACTATGTCTTATAAGAAGCAACTCATAAACACAATATTCAAAATTTTGAAAAGAAACAGTTGACAAATAGTCTAAGTATCTCTGCTTATCTACTCTTAATGGCCCCCAATTTTGATTATGCTGGCTTCTTGGAAACTGTTGAGGAGATCATTTGCAGCAACATATATTTGTGTCAGATGCATCTAATTTCCTTTAGATACATCTTAAGTACGTGCAAATAATAGTAGTTTGAAAGATTGTCTATTTGAAAGGAATTAAAAGAAATGCCTATATATTTCAGTTTCAACTATCTTTATAAACAATTAAAACCAAATTTCATAAACTCTTTGGATACATCTTAAGTAAGACATACAATCAATTTCAAAAGCACCAAATGTTGGGTTAAAAGTAATACACAATTATTTGAAGCAGTGCTATTAGGCTCAGCCAAGCCACTCTCTATGGAAAAAATTTAAAATACAGTAAGGTTCATTTAAATAGAGACAATGCAATAATGTATTAATAGCTATTTCCATGAGCAAGAAAATAAAAAATATTTGAAGCAATTGCTTGAAATCATTTAAGTACATGCCATCAATGAAGCTGCTTGAAATCATTTTAAGTACATACCATCAATGAAGCTACAACATTAACATTGTTCATAACATTGTTTTATTATTTGTAGCACAAGTTCTTGGTTCGTGATAAGCAATGTGGGCATGTAAGATATACATTGGTGCATGGAAATCTACAAAATCACCTACACAAAAACAAAAAAGGAGAGAGTTAAATCAATGATTGTGTAATAATCATAGTGCAGTTTAGATAGAGATGAATTCTAAATGCAAGTTTTGTTGGAAAATCCGGTTTTGCATCTCATACAAAACACACAGCAGAAGCAACAAACACGAATCTACTTCATTCATGAGAGATAACATGTAACCTTGAATTTTAGAACAAAGAATAAAAAGCGTACCTTGATGCAGTGAAATTCAAAACCAAGACTTAAGAATACCTTTAATCTTCATCTCAATTCCATATGGTGCCCAAAAAGTGTGGTCTCTCTATCAGTCCTTTTGTACGTTGATTCTCAAATAAAATCTTCTTCTTCTCCTTGTAGAGAAAAACTGTTTTCTTTTCTTTTCATCATACGTACATTCTAACTACCTTGATAGTTACTTTATTTAATAACTCTTATTAAATAAAAACTGATTATCTAATTGAGTTAGCCTTTTGGGCCTACCCAATTGGGCTTTAGTTTGTGGTTTGAGATGGGACCAAAGGGAAGAAATAAAACTCTTGCTCCAATGGGCATTGGGTTTTTTTGTCAACTCTTGACAAGTTCAAAGTTACCATTAATTATATTTAATACCACTATACAAATATAATATAAATATAATTGCACTCTAGGCCTTATTTATAAATTATATCCCAAGACTCTAATAATATCATTTGACCCCTCCATGAAATATCCATAGTGAACAAAGTTATAATGAACTGTCACTTTGTAAACAACTATTTTATCCTTGAGTACCCGATTTAATCTTTTAGTTATTCAAATTTATTGAAATTTAATTTCAATAAATATAAGCTTTAGTAACTCCTTACTAAAGTGGGTGCCCTAAATAACCAGTTCCCATTAAACTTATCTCAAGTGGATATTTCATGTCTCTATAAAAAGAGATTATAGATTCCATCTTGAGAATATGTGTTCCCTCAACACTATGTGTGGTTACCCAACATACTGAGGGTTTGACCGTGAATATTATATCTCACTCCTGATATATTAAAGTAACCTACATTTCATGATCGGGTTCACTATCCTCTCAAGATTGAGAGTCTATGAAATTAGAAGTCGTGAGATTAATTATTCAGGTGATAGTTGTTGATTGAATAATTAATCTCACAGCAGTCTAGTTCAATATGTCTTAACTCTTAAGACACATCAACACATCAACTAGAAGTCTCCACTTCCATGATCAAGACAAACCATCTTAGTTGATGTGTTATAGTCTTCGCAAATGAAACGCCCAATTTCATCACCGACTACGAACTACGTTTTGAGTTTACAAGAAACTTGTGATTTATATCTTCTATGACTAAATCACATAAACCACATACAATGCATCTCAAGGACTATAATAATGTCTCATTAGTTTATTTATAAATAGTCTCATATAATTAAACAATTTAATTATTTATGATATGCCAATAAATTGGATTTTAGGGCATAAACCCCAACAATCTCCCACTTGCCCTCAAAGACAATTTACCATATATCCGACACTTATTTCCTTTAGAGTAATTCATAGTCACTCTAAGGCAAGGTTGGAAACAAGTTTCAGCCAGATTTATTGCATAAATTATCTTTTCTACTACTACATCTCACGTACTCATATCTCTATAATGAGATAATACGTATGCTTAATGTGTATCTTCACCACCTAGAATGAACACATATCTTGAAGTTCAACTTCATGAATCATAATCAAACTACAAGTCAGTATTTATACAACCAGTAACCATAAAATCCTCACTTTGGTGGACAAGCATATAATCCCTCATTCGATGAATCTAATTTTTATTGTGTATTTGGAGCTAGTGGAGGATTTACATTTGGGGTTTGTAATAGCGGGTATTGTTATATATGTTGTTGTTTTGTGGGTCTCTTGAAAATGACATGTATATTGAGGAAGAAATTCATAAAGTGTTGGGATCTCTTATGGTAAAGAAGAGGCTTTGAATGACATGATTATAAATTGGAGTCTAAGCCTTGTAAATGAAATTGTTGATAAACTTTGGAAGTGAAATACATTATTTGTGAGGTTAAGTACTTAGACTTGCCTAATTAATTTCTTATCTAGCGATTTATAATTCGTAGCTAGATAAAATGTCAAGCCTTATGCTTATCGTGATTGGTTTGTTTGGTATTGTTTAGGTTCTAGCTAATCTCCTTTGGAATTTTGGAACTAAGCTTTTTGTGGGTTGCAAGGTAAGTAACTTTTTAATGGGATATTTTTTAAAATAACCATGTTGCATAAAGCATTGTTTTTGGGTTAAACACATTTTGGGAAATTGTTTATGGAAACTATATTTTCCTAGAAAGCTTTATGTTGTAATTTTTAATGTATGTGATTATTTGTGAAATGGGCATCATATTTGGTGATGTATATGGGGAAATGCATGATCTGTTGGCATGGAAACGATAAGCATCTTTTATAAAATTCTTGGGAATGGATTTTATGAATTTATTGCATTATTTGCAAATTCTAAAGATGCTTTATCTTAGCTTGTATAATTTGGAAATTTACGCAAAATATTTATGACAAGAAATAGTTTAGAGGACTTTGAGAATATTGTGGCTATTTGGTTATTGAAATATTTTATGAAACTACTTGGAAGTGAACTATGTATTTCAAATACATTAACTTGTGAGCTTTTGACATGGTTTTGTCATTGTGCCATGATATTGGTGACGACCCGTCTGTGTGACTACCTTGTCATGTGGCCTTGGGTGAGGTTTCTGGATTTGAAATGGTATTGGATATTTTATGGCTCACAATGAATAATATGTAGTTTCATAGTTAATTTGGGAAGCTTGGTGCTACAATATGCCTATCATTCTTGTCATGATGTTAAGGGAATTTATTTTGCAGAATTCAAATGGAAATTCCCAAATTTTAGCATGTCTGTAAAATGTTCATTATCATGAAACTATCGTTTTGAGACAGCTTTTTGGTGGCTAGCAGTAGTTAGACTAATTGCTGGTGGAGGCTGACTTTTGTGATGGAGATAATTGATGATGTATAACTTAGAGTAGGCTTGACCCAATTCTTTTGTATCTTATAGTGGTTATGCCTTTATTTCCACTAATGGGACAAGTTGATGATATGTAATTATTTATTCAGACCTCCATTCTTTTGTGACCAATGGTCATTGTATTTATTGCATAGAGCTCTGACTGTTGGGAAATTTAGACCTCGGTTGATAGAATTAACAAGTTTTAAACCCAAGTTGTTAATTAGATTTATTATGAATAAAACTTGTTAAAAAAAAACAAAAATCAATATCATGTCAATAATAAATGCAGTGGAAAAGTAAATAAGACAAGATATGATGACTCAGGAAAACCAATGAAACAAACTAGTTTCACAATAAAAAACCTGGGGGGAAACCTTCTCGAAAAGCAATCCACCATAGTAAAGAGAAGTTTCAGATCTAGTACAAAACCTTTGTCCCTAGACTCTACAATCCCTGTAGATGAACTCACAGTCGAAACCTTCTACCGCTTCAGAACTTCTGAACTCTTCAATATATGAACGCCACTCTTTTGATGCACGAATCCCAGTACGTGACTAACCAATTGCGCGGATCCCAGTATGCGACTTAATCACCAACTAGAAGAAGATTGTTGGCTACAAAGTTCTTCACTTCATCAACAATGAAAATCAAGAAGCACTTGGTTAGAAAACCCTAAGGCGCAAAGAAGCAGTAGCTTCTTTTTGAGAGAATAAGGCATTGGTCACCTTTTGCATATGTTCTCCTTGTATTCTCTTATGTGACGGCCTCTAAAATAAGCCTTATATATGTCTAGGGTTGTGGGAAAAGAAACCCTACACAAATACAAAAGCATGGGCCGAAAATCAGATCTGGAAATCTGAATTTCTGTAACCTCGATCGATCAGGAGGTGTCGAGGAGGTGTCGAGCCTTAAACTTCGATAGATACAGCTATTGAGAAGCTATCGAGGAGCTGTCGAGGAGACAGAAGATTTCTCGATCGATCCACCAGCTATCGAGAGGTGTCGAGATTGCGATAACAATCAACTGAAGATCTCGATAGATAGCCTAGCTGTCGAGAGGTGTCGAGTAGCTGTTGAGCTATCTGTCCGCAGCTGTCGAGCTACCTGTCCAGCTTTAATGAATAGTCCTTCTTCACTTGTTCCTTGGTCCAATCTTCATGGCTTTAATACTAGATTTGAACAACATGTTTCTTGAAGTATTAAACATATCCTAGATCTACCCAATTACAAGTAAAGTGCGTTTTGTCAAAGGATTAGCCAATTACACAAAATATGTCCTTAACACTAACTTACTTTGGGAGTATATTTAATGGAATTATTATGATAATTCTTGATGTTGGTACTTGATATTATTTTATTTGGATGGAATTGCCAAAAGGAACAAAATCTACAAGTACCTTTGAGATGTTTTTCTTATGCTTTGGACCCTTTTGGGTTCGGGTGTGACAAGTTTAATTTATTTTCATGCAACATTATTGCAGATAGATCAAATGACCAAATGTGATCAGATTTAGGAAAGAATTATTGCTTCCTTGGTTTCTCAAAAAAAAAAAAAAAAAAAAAAAAAAAATTATTGCTTCCTTGTAACTAACAATTTAACGGTATCTATGATTCTATATAACTTTTTTTTCCTCATCTTTGAACTTTGAGCTATATAAATGGTATTGAAGGTTTAGAGATTATTTAGAGGAATACATTATATTGGCTATTCAATTACAATCAACAGCTAAGAATCAAGATTAAATAGGGTGGTGCGTGTATACTATATGAACAAGATATGATAGAATATGCACAAAGTTTAAGCTATAAAATTTTCCTGGGCTTTATCATTTTCATGATACTCATGCGGAATCTAAACACTCAAATTTTTTTAATTTTATGCTTTCAATATTGCATAAGGTATCTTACTATTCTTCCCTAAACACCATATTTTTGTATTTCTTTTTCTCACTCATTGAACATTTGAACACCATGTATTTGTACATTTTACAGGGAGACTGGACACATGATATCATTCATATATGATTATATTTTTCTCATATTACAAATCTGCCAATCTAATTAAGTTATCTACGATTGTATGAGAGTTGTTTTATGTGATTATTTTTCAGTCCAAATACATGAAACTTCCATCTTCAAAGATCTCAATTCAAAAATTTCTCACCACCTTATTTGCTTTTTGGAAACTGACGTAGTTAGAGTAGTGATAGAACTTCATATCCATTCAAAAATGAAAGAAGAACTCATTTTTTTAGATATTGAACTTGGATTCCACATTGTTGGTTTTCAAATTGGTTTAATCACTACAGTTGCTTATTAGTTTCCTCCAATATTTCAATATTCTTATTGTAAAGAATTTGTCTTTCTATTTTATAGGCAAAATACAAAAGACTAAGAATGGAGTAATAATTATTTGATCACACTATAGGTGTTTACAACTTTGAAAATTGTATGATAGAATGACTGACATAGATAAACATGTTTGATACGTTCTCAAGAATGAGAATATCGTTTTAATAAAATAGGAATGCAATTATACTTATTATCAGTCCCATTTTTATTTTACTTTTTTTTTCTTTCCTTCATACATATTGTTTGCCTAATTTTGAAAACTCATTGAAAACTTTGTATTGGTATGCTGTTTTCGAAAATGTAGGGAGATAATTTTTCATATTAATATAATTGTAAATTATGGGTAACCTTCTCTTTCTCCCATATGAAGTTCTTAATAGATAAAACTTCTCTATGAGAGAAACAAAAACTTCATGTGCTCACAAATATATAATTATATTTTGACTAACCTTACCATAAAATTATTTTCACTTTGTGTATTGTTAATTTTTTTTGTGTGATTTGTTTCTTTTTTATTTTTTATTTTTATTTTGGTGGATAGAAAATTATATTAAATCAGAAATTAGGTACAAAACAATCTAGGGGTAACTAACACCCAATGCGTCCACCCTATATATGTATTGTTGTTTTTTGTTTCAATAGTAGCTAAAATTTACTATATTAAGTAAGAATGTCAGATTCCAAATCAATCATTTTTTAATATAAATCATAGGGGAAAAAACCATATAAATTACCAAAATTCTTGTTTCTTAGTGGTTCTCAAAAAAAAAAAAAAAAAGACACCAAAATTTAAATCCTTCCTGCCAACTTATTATGAGAAAAAAAATCATATAAATTCCTTTTTCATATTAATAATTAGTGCACTACCTATAAAAATAATACTTTAAAAATGAATGCATGTACCTTATTAAACATGTGACAATAAATTAAGATATTTTTTCATAAAAGAAAAAACTATTATTTTTTGTTGAAAAAAAAATAAAAAAAATAAAATTTTAGAATAAAAAAGAATTAAACAAATAATTAAAAGTTTTGCTTAGGTGAAAGACTAAATGAAATATATTTTATTTCGATATCAAGAAAGCATCATATGGCAAAACATTAGGCTATTGTAGCATAAAATGGGTGGGACAACATTATTAATTGGGATTCTAGGATAACACATACTTGACACCTTTTATTTTGAAGATTTATTAACTAACATATGTTCGTTTTACAAACTTGGTGTTTACATGCATGTTATCAAGCCATTATGGAGCACAATACCACAAATTTTTTTTTTTTTTTCACAATATATATATACACAAAACCTGTTTAGTGGTTGCCCTAAATTTTTATTGAAAATTAAATACTAATAAAATAAGTTATTTTATTTTTGAATATAAATCAATAATAAAAATTAAATAACTCATTAAAATATTTTCTTAGGCCGAAGGTTAAATGAATCAAAATATTAAAACCTTTAGGTTTGGTGGAATTTTTAATGAATGGTTCCTATTATTTTCCTTTCAAAAAATAATGACACATGGTGCTAATTTATAATTGCAAATTGGGGTGGAAGGTTAAATAAATGAATTCTTTAAAAATGCGCTATATGGCAGAATCTTAGGCTCCAAAACATGAGGTTCCTTTTATGATAATTATTATTTTTTTTTTTTGAGCAAATGATGAAAATGATTTTAGGTATATATTAAAAAAAAAAAACTCATAATCTTTCATGCTTGGATAAGTCAGATGGGAAACTTTCTTTTAGACGATGTAGGAGTTTTTTTTTTTTTTTTTTTTTTTTTTTTCTTTTTGAGGAAACTGTAATATTTATTAGAACACACGAACATGAAAGTAGTATATAAAGTTTTTTAAATAGGCATATAATATATTACATAACCAGAGTACCACTACAAAAGGATCTAACTTTTGTAGTAGTAGCTTGGAGTTATAAAGATTGAAACTCTAAGATGAGGTAGAAGTTTGATTGAGAGAGACCATGATGAGTTACTTGGATTGCCTTTTTTTTTTTTTTTTTTATTTATGTGATTACACGATGATAAGGAAATATGCAGGGAAATGAATGAATAACAACAAAAATTATAACTTGAGTTTGGTCTTGCACATGGACTCAACTTTCTGAGGACTAATAAAAACAGATATATTACAACTGTTATAAACGGTGGCATGGAACTTGAAGATGTTTAGCACTATCACTTTCCCAGGCAACACGGCTGTTGAAGTCAAATTCAAGCTCCCACCAGCAAAATCAGATAATAAATGGGGATTGATTAGCAATTTACCAGCCTTAAGCTCCACAGAAGTTGTAATGTTAAGCTTGTGGCGTGCAGGCACATATCTTTGCTCAATTGGAGCTTCACCCACAACTTCCCCATGATAAGTAACATAAGACGTGGTGTTTTTGTACTTGAAGCTTCCATAGTTTGGGTTCTCAATTGCAACAACAGTGCCTAATGACAATGTGACATTAGGTGTTATGGCTGAGAAGTCAATGTTTTTTATGCCTTCAGGGTAGAGGGAAATTTTGGGGTCTTTAGGCTTGAAGATGGTAAAGAACAAGGTTATGATAACAATGACAATGATAACAAAGAAAATTGCTGTTACAGCACAGCATAGTTTATGACTTCTACGTACGGGAGGTTTGCGGTTAGCCATGTTCTCTGATTAACAATAGGCTTTAAGAGATTTTTCCCAAGAGGAATTCTATAAATTAAGATACTACTAACATATTATTTAATGTAAAGTGAATAGCATATATAATGAGAAAAATCCCAAAATAGTACAAACACAACCCGAGCCTCAAAGTTCTTTTAATTCACACCATTACAGTGAAATTCAAAGGAACTATGATCAAAACAAGAAAGAAAGAAAAGGGTTGATAAACATGCATGTGGGGTGGTTCGATTTGTCAAAAAGTATTCAAAATCAAGGTCGTTCACTTTCGGTGGAGCCGATATTTATTAGCGGAAATTCTGACCAAACAGTGGCCCTGGTGACTTACTTCGGTTTATGAGCCACACAACATCACTAGTTCAGACAAGGTCGTTGACGCCGAGTCCACACTCGTTCGAATTTTGGTTTGAACAATCCAAGAAAAAGGAAGCGAGTCTAAGTTTTTGTTTTCCAAAAGGGCTGGTGTGAATAAGACGACTTCTAGATAAAAGTGTTGCCAGTGGATAAAAGTGTGGTGGTGTGGGCTGGTTTCAGTGCAAACTACAAAGAAAAAGAGAGAGACAGAGATATTTAGAGAGGAGATAATTCAAATCCGTGTGGTTTAATAAAAAAACAAGCGCAACTGCTTCTATGGACCCAAATAATTTCTAATTTTCTAATTCCAGGTGATAATTGCGAGGTATAATTTACAACCTAATTGGAACGCTCTATTTGTTTTAGCAATTACGTTTTCTGGAAATGGTTAATTTTCCAATGAGGATTTTCTAGAAAACTATTTTATTTTCTGGTGTTTGGTAACAACCTTGGAAATGAACTTAAAAATGTTTTCATGTATAATTTAAAACATGTGTATCATGTAAACCAACTAATGTCATTAATATAAATAAAAAACCAAGAATTAATTTGGTTTTCATACTAAAATTTTGACAATAGAAACAATCAAAATTAGTTGTCAAATTTGCATGATCTCTACCACTCATCTTGCTCATATATATATGGACAGTAACGTGTACACACACACACACACACACACATATATATGAACCATACATACATATAGAGTCAGCTCTATACTAAAAGCAAATGTTTGGGTCGCCTAAGGCCCCAAGTAGAAAAAAGACCCCCAAATTTTAACCAATAGTGTTATTTTTTTTCATTATAATAGTATTAATTAAGCCCAAATATTAGTCAATAAATAAAATGGAGTAATATTTTTTATCAAATGAAAAACAATAAAAGAGAGAGAGAGAGAGAGAAATGCTACGTCTACAACACTTTCACAATAAATCTTAAATGGTAGGTTGTTGCAGGCTATTATTAATGACAAAAAATTAATTTCAATGATAAATTCAAATTAGAACCAGTAACAGCTTAACACTTAGGATTTGTTGTAAAAATATTGTGAATGTAGCACTTCTCAAATAGTAATTGTAGGGTCACGATTTGTAGCTCAAGCCCAAACTATATAGGATCTTGGCCTAACAAGCCCAATACAATAAATTTATAGAGAGTGAGTTAAAGAATTAGGTTTTAATGGCGTGGACAACGTTTAATATGGTCTTAGAGATAGATTTAAAGTTTAGAAGACAGGAAAAAAGTGTTGGGACGTCTTTGGATAAATATGCTCTCGACTCAATCCGAAGATGCTTAGTGCAGTATATATATCAAGCTCACCAATTCAAAAATCCCCTCATTCATGGAGGGTCTTTTACATTATATAGTTCCTTTTCAGTCATCCTAACCTTACACTTGTCACTTACCTAGGACACTACTTGGGTACTTGTCCCATCAAACATCTTCTTTGGCTTCCCTGTGAGCTGTAGTAGCTTAGGTAACATTGTTCAGAGGTCTTCTCCACATAAATGCGGCTAGAAAAGTAGCTGCAGGGCATTTAATGCGGTGGTAGCAGCTTTTCCTCAGATATTTTCAGATCTCTTTCCTTCCCGTATGTTCACAAGGCCCACCCCTTTCATTGAAGCTTCCAAGAAAGTCACTCCAATCGCTGGGATACACCCTTGAGCTGTACTCCTCACATCTGAGGACGATATCCTCCTCGAATTGACTTCCTTCTATTTCTTACTCATGAATCCTTTAAAACAGAACGTCTAATAAATGCGTACCTACTCGGACCATGAACGTCCTCGGACCAGGCCCAATATATATATATATATAAATATATATATATATAAAATTCTGGGCCCTTTCCCCCACAATAGCCTCTCAAAACTTCAATTTTTCCTTATCACCCGAGGAGAAAAAATAGGGTTTTGACTTTCAAGAGATAAGACTAATTAACATATTGACCCACACGTGTAGGAATACAGTTTAATTGTGCTTCATAATTACTTTTGATATTTCGCAGTCCACGAAGCGTCATTAATTACTCCAGGAGGCGTCTTGTCCCCCGCATCCAACGGCAACACGCAGATCCAACGGTTGACATTCCACCTAGAATTTTGAGCGGGATAACTCCTCCTCTCTCTCTCCTTCAATATAAAGCCCTGAGGGAAACCGTTTTCTTCTTCTTCAAAAAGTCTTCAAGCGCTCCAGAAAACTCCAACGCTCTTTCTCATAACATAATATAAATTCTTGAGTCTCCGTTGCGATTTCTTGTAAGAGATCTTCGAAAGTTTTCCTAAAAGCTCCAGAAATTAGCATACGTGATTCCGTAAGTTTTATCTCTTTATATTTTCTTTTCCTTCTCGGCCATTCTCCTCAGCCTGTTAGTTCTTATTCCCTTTTTACGAATCCCAGCTATTCCACCTTTGTCCAAATAGGTAGATTTAAGAGCCTTGTAGATTCTCCCGCAAAAATAGAAGCTTTTAAACAGAAATATCGTATACCTCAGGAAGTTGGCCTATGATATTGCTCCCCAGAACAAATCATCACACATAAAGAGGTGGGAGAAGTGGTCATTCCTATAATAGCTTTCATAGAAGGGGGAATGACCCTTCCTATGGGTAGTATAACCTGAGAGTATCTCATTAACCATAGGCTATGTCCCTATCAGTGTGCACTTAATATGTTTAGGATCCTAGGCTGCGTCAATGCTCTTGACCAGCATCTTCACCTGGGCCTCACATGGCATGACGTAGTTCACATGTACAAGCGCCACTCACAAGCAGACAGAGGATTTTACCTCAAGTCCAGGTCGTCCATCATCAGGCTTATCTCGTGCCTCCCCAAGTCCAACAAAGGGATGAAAGATGACTACCTCATCGCTTTAGGGGCATGGCACGAAGGTCGCCCTTGCCCAACCCGAGAGAGAGAGACAGGTAGGATACCTTAGAGTTAGGTCCCTTAGTATAGGATTTAGATTTTAACCCTACCCATGTTCCCCATTTTGCTTTCCTTTTGATAATGGACCTTAATCATCTAACTGTATCTGGTTTCTTAGTTATTTCTGCAGATAGGCGGCTGGTTGGTCCTCGGCTCAGCCATACCAACGTGGTGGCCCTCAATTACCTACTCCGATCAGAAATTTTTGTGAGCGAGGACCGACAATTACGAGCTGTCCATTTGACCTTAGATTTTGATCCTATTTCGAAGATCTTTCAAGAGATCGGCCACGCCATCAGATCTGGTGACCCTCGGATTAATCGTATCGACATGTCAAAACCGGACTTTCTGGCCCGAGAAGATCTTCCCGCAGTCATACTACTAAACCATCCAGTCCATCCTCAACTCGTGATACCGTTACAACAGGTCCCTCTTGAGGCCGAAGCTGCGCCAGAGGAAGAAATTGCCTCCTTTCGATTACCACTAGAAGAAGAGATAGACCAGTTTCGCTTCGAAGGTGAAGAAGGGGTACCCGAAAGATCCGTGCAGCTCTCGGACTTTGAGACTGAATCCAACCAGCTCTCCACAGCTTTCCAACCAGAAATAATCGTCCCTAGTGTTGACATAAGCTCCGAGGAAAAAGGAGAAATGAGTTCGAAAGGAAGGCCATCCTTAAAAAGTTTAGTAGCCAATAGAAACAAAGGGGGAACCTCGAAGGATGTTCCCAAGAATCAAACTCCAGCCAGTTTTTCGCCTCCTCCTTTTCCTCTTGCTGATCCCGGCCTGCATGCCAAGCAAGGTTTAAAGAAGAAAAGGATAATACAGGAAGTAGAAGAAGGTGAGGTGATCCCTCTAAAGGGCACCAAACAACAGAAAACTAAAGATCCGAGGGATAACAGGTCCAAATGCATTGATAGCAGGGAGGATGCTGAAGTGCGCCAACAACAACGCTCCTGGGCCCCATGGATAGAATTGGATGGAGCCCAAATTCCCTGGGATGCCACTATTAGGGAGCCTCAGAGAGGTTATGCGGCACATCTTGCCCAAGCTTTAAAGCAGCCTCTTCTATTCCCACGGGATATGGAGGCTCTCAGCCGCACCAGGCAGCCGGAGCTCTTTATGTCATTAAAGAGGGATCTTGCCCTGGTAAGATAATTTTACTTTTCAAGATTAAATGCTAAGAAGTTTCTTCTTTTATCAATATCATAACACTTTATTTTTGCATACGTGGCCCCTTTGTCACTGTTACGTAGGTCACTCAACAAGTCTATGTGGCCGAAAGAGTGGGTTCGAAGCGCCCATAATAGATATGAAGCTGAGTCCCAATCTCGGCGCGAAGTCGAGAAAGCCCTTGGGAACTTGAAAGAAGAAAAAGCGCAACTGGCCAAGAAGCTGAAGGTTTCAGAGCACGAATGTTTAAGTGCCAAAGCAGGGCTAAAGAATGCTAAAACCCAAGCCGAGGACCAGCGCAAGCTGCTTTACACGACAGAGCTGAATCTGGCTACCGAAAAGGCGACAGTTCTAAGTCTGAAAGCTAAATTGCAGAAAGCTAAAGAGGCAGCCATAATGGCCAAGGAAACTGCTAAGGCCTCGGAGGAAGCGGCCTATGAACGTGGGATGAAGGAAGCGGAGGAAAGGCTGACCGAGGAGGTAGCCGAGGTGTGCAGGGATTACTGCACTAAGTCTTGGGTAGAGGCGCTCAATCGTGCTGAAGTCCCCGCTAATTTTGAGATGAGGAAACCTGAGAATGTGTTCTTTCCCGAACACATTAGAGAAATCCTAACTAACCCTCCTCCGACCACGGCCCTATCCCTTCCTCCTCCCGAGCAGGTTTTTGATACTCATGCCCTCACTGTAGCTACTAAGATTCTCACAGAAGTTGTTGGAAAAGGTAATGAGGTCCTACCCTCGGCCAAAGATAGTTCCGCCGAGGAATTCCTTACCATAAAGGACATGGTCTCCCAAGTTAAAGCAACTGAGTCAAAATCTGATGCTAGGGATGCCAAGACTAAGACCACTGGTCTCGAGAAGAGTTCTCAGCCCTCAAAAAAGTAGTCATAGGATCTTTCTTTTTACTTCAGTTTTCATTCATGCAGCTTTTGTCAAATCTTACAATGTACTTATTCTCAATTTAAAGAATAATTTTTTCTTTCATACCTCGTGTATCTCTACTTTGTCTGCATTCTAACTTGTTAATGTTATAGACAGTATTGCATAGCTACCGTACAATGACTTACTACTAGCAAGTTCAATAATTTGATAAAATACCAATAACGGACGAGCTTATCGTGCTCTTGTTTCAAAAACTGATTCTTCTGTACTAAAAGCTGACAATGGTAAAGATGGATAAATATTTAGCAAAAACCAAGTAAAGAGGAGAAGATGCCTTTGTTTGTTTTTCCTTTTAGATAAGAAAAAAAAAACTTACCACAACCTAGGGTCTGTTTAACACTTTATAAAAGATATCATTAAGCGTTAATTTCGCCTAAGTAAATGGTTCGAGAGGCCTGATATGACTTAGGATCTGTTTAATACTTTATAAAAGACATCAGCGTATTAATTTCTCCAAAGCATCTGGTCCGAGGGCATCAGGCATGACTAAGGTTCTATTTAAACACTTTATAAAAGACATTAGCGTATTAATTTCCCCAAAGCATCTGGTCCGAGGACATCAGGCATGACTAAGGTTCTGTTTAAACACTTTATAAAAGGCGTTAGCATGTTAATTTCCCCAAAGCATCTGGTCCGAGGACATCAGGCATGACTAAGGTTCTGTTTAAACACTATAAAAGGCATTAAAGTGTTAATTTCCCCAAAGCATCTGGTCCGAGGACATCATACATGACTAAGGTTCTGTTTAAACACTTTATAAAAGGCGTCAGCATGTTAATTTCCCCAAAGCATCTGGTCCGAGGACATCAGGCATGACTAAGGTTTTATTTAAACACTTTATAAAAGGCGTTAGCGTGTTAATTTCCCCAAAGCATCTGGTCCGAGAACATTAGGCATGACTAAGGTTCTGTTTATACACTTTATAAAAGGCATTAAGGTGTTAATTTCCCCAAAGCATCTGGTCTGAGGACATCAGGCATGACTAAGGTTCTGTTTAAACACTTTATAAAAGGCGTTAAAGTGTTAATTTCCCCAAAGCATCTGGTCCGAGGACATCAGGCATGACTAAGGTTCTATTTAAACACTTTATAAAAGACGTTAGCGAGTTAATTTTCCCAAAGCATCTAGTTCGAGGACATCAGGCATGACTAAGGTTCTTTTTAAACACTTTATAAAAGGCGTTAACGTGTCAATTTCCCCAAAGCATCTAGTCTGAGGACATCAGGCATGACTAAGGTTCTATTTAAACACTTTATAAAAGGCATTAAAGTGTTAATTTTCCCAAAGCATCTGGTCCAAGGACATCAGACATGACTAAGGTTCTGTTTAAACACTATAAAAATTGACTAACAGGAATCACCATATCCTTACACAACACTCTTAATGATAAAGGAAGTTCTTATTAATAGTAATATCTTTTCAGGTTGTTTACATTCCAAGAGCGCGGTATTACATGCTCATCTAAGTCTTCCAGAAAATACGCTCCTATACTTGCTTCCGAGGTAATGTGATATGGTCCTTCCCAATTGGGTCTTAGTTTTCCCCATGCTGGGTTTTTTGTGGTGCCCAAAACTTTCCTCAATACCAAGTCACCAGACGCTAGTGGCCTTAGCTTTACCTTAGCATCATAACCTCACTTTAGCTGGTGTTGGTAGTACGCCAATTGGACCATTGCACTTTCTCTTCTTTCTTCAATGTGATCTAAACTTCTTTCCAGCAGCTTATCATTGTTGTTCGAACTGAATGAGCTGCTCTTTAGCGTTGGAAAGCCTGTTTCTAAAGGAATGATAGCTTCGGCACTGTAAGACATTGAAAAGGGGGTTTCCCCTGTTGACCTGCGAGGTGTGGTTCGATATGCCCACAGGACATGTGGCAGTTCTTCCACCCATCTCCCTTTTGCATCATCTAACCTTTTTTTCAGTCCATTTACTATGACTTTGTTAACAGCCTCAGCTTGCCCATTCCCCTAGGGATAAACTCGAGTGGAATATCTATTCGTAATTCCCAATTCACAGCAGTATCTCTTGAAGGCTTTGCTGTCAAACTGAAGACCATTTTCCGAGATGAGAGTGTGAGGGACCCCGAAACGAGTGACGATGCTCTTCCAGACAAACTTCTTAACGTCCACATCTCTGATGTTCGCTAGAGGTTCAGCTTCAACCCATTTAGTAAAATAGTCGGTGCCGACCAGCAGATATCTCTTGTTCCCTGTTGCCTTGGGAAAGGGCCCGACGATATCCAAGCCCCATTGAGCAAAAGGCCAAGGGCTGGTCAATGGATTGAGGATCCCTCCTGGTTGGTGTATGTTTGGCGCGAATTTTTTGCATTGGTCACACTTCTTTACGTATTCATGTGCTTCTCTTTGCATGTTTGGCCACCAGTAACCTTGTGTGATGGTCCTGTGAGATAAAGACCTGCCACCAGTGTGGCTTCCACAAATCCTCTCATGTAACTCCTCAAGGACTAATTCTGACGCTTCAGGGTGAATACACAGTAGATATGGTCCAGAAAAAGAGCGCTTGTACAATTTTTGATCCTCGGACAGCCAGAAGCGAGGTGCCTTTTTTCGTATCTTTTCAGCTTCTAATTTACTCTCTAGCAAGATATCCTTCCCCAAGAATAGTACAATGGGATCCATCTAGCTAGGCCCCTTCCTGACTTGATGTACATGGATCATCGTTCCCCCCGCCTCTGTGGGTTTGTACAAGTCTTTTACGAGGATAACTCGAGGCAAGCTTTGAGCTGAGGAGGTTGCAAGTGTAGCAAGGGAGTCAGCATGTGTGTTACCGCTTCTAGGGATATGCAGTAGACTGAATGATTCAAATTTTGACCGCAGATGTTTAACTTGACTTAAATACTTCTGTATTCTCTCATCCCTTGCTTCTAATTCACCCTTTACTTGACCAACAACCAATCTTGAGTCTGAGAACATCTTTACTTCTTTTCCCCCCATTCTCTGAACCATGGACATTCCCTCTAGCAAGGCCTCATATTTAGCTTCGTTATTTGTGGCCGAGAAGCCCAATCTCAATGATTTCTCAATCGTGAGTTGTTCAGGAGAGACCAGGACTAGCCCCACTCCGGAACCCCTTTGATTTGCTACACCATCGACATACACTTTCCAGCATAGAGGTTCTTGCAAGGAGATGATGCTAACTGATTTTTTATCCATGTGCTGTGAGGCTGACACATTCTCTAATGGGGTTTCAGTGAACTCGACTACCAGGTCTGCGAGGATCTGGCCCTTGACAGAGGTGCAAGGCATGTATTTGATGTCAAAAGCCCCTAGAATTGTGCCCCATTTAGCAATACTGCCCGTGTAGTCAGCACTTCAAAGTACAGCCCTGAGCGGGAGCTGAGTCAAGACGATAACGGTGTGTGCCTGGAAGTAGTGGGGAAGCTTCCGCGTACCATGTACCACAGCTAGGATGGCTTTCTCCAGTGGTAAGTAGCGTACCTCGGCCTCATGTAATGACTTGCTGACATAGTAAACTGGCCGTTGCATGCCACTGTCAACCCGGATCAACACCAGACTTACAGCATGAGGAGCCACAGTGATGTAGGCAAACAAAACCTCATCCCCCTGAGGACTGGACATGATGGGAGGCCGAGAAAGATACTCCTTAAGTTGCTGGAATGCCCGAGTGCACTCCTCGGTCCATTCGAATCCCTTCCACTTATTCATCAAGAGGAAGAAGGGTCGGCATCTATCTGCTGACCGAGAAATAAACCGATTCAAGGCGGCAGTCATACCGGTAAGCTTCTGGACCTCTTTAGGATTCCAAGGAGTTTGTAGATTGTTGATCGCCTTAATTTGATCAAGATTGACCTCGATTCCCCTGTGAGTTACCATATATCCCAAGAACTTGCCTGATCCCACACCAAAGGAGCACTTAGAAGCGTTTAGGCGCAACTTGTGTTTCCTCAAGATTTCAAAAATGCTTCCGAGGTCTACAACGTGCTCGGACACCACCTTGCTTTTTACCACCATGTCGTCTATGTAGACCTCGATGCTTCTCCCTAATTGGGGTTCAAACATTCTCGTCATCATCCTTTGATAGGTTGATCCTGCGTTTTTCAGACCGAATGGCATCACCTTGTAATGGTAGTTTCCAATGGGGGTGACAAAAGCAGTCTTTTCCTGGTCCTCTAGGGCTAAGGGTATTTGGTGGTATCCTTGAAAGGCATTTAAGAAGCTCATTCGAGGATGATCTACTGTCGCATCCACCAACTGATCTATTCGAGGCATGGGGAAAGGATCTTTTGGGCAGGCCTTGTTCAGATCTGTAAAGTCCACACACACTCGCCACTTGCCATTCTTCTTCTTTACCACCATAGTATTGGCCAGCCATTCAGGGTAGAACACTTCCTTAATAGCCCCTGCTTGCTTGAGCTTCATCACCTCTTCCCTAACAGTATTTGTATGCTCCTTGGATGAGCGTCGAGGTGGTTGTTTTTTGGGAGTGATGGATAAATTAACATTTAAATAATGACAGATAAAGGTCGGATCCACCCCCTAGGCCTCGTAAGCGCTACAGGCGAACACATCAACATTTTCCTTAAGAAATTCCACCAACTCCTCCCTCTCATAAAGAGGCAGCTGGGACCCAACCTGGAAGTATTTCCCCGGATCATCCCCTATAATAATTTTCTCTAAGTCTTCACACTTTGCCTCCTTGGACTGCCCATCGATAGGCGACTCCGGAGTTTTTAATTGCTATGAACTCCCCTCAGCAGCAGTCGACCACTCAACCTCGGGTTAATGAGATATGGCCGCCACCAAGCATTGTCTAGCCATGGATTGGCTTCCGAGGATTTCCCTCACCTGACTTTCGGACGGGTACTTCACCCTTTGGTGCAGAGTAGAGGATACGGCCCCTAGAGTGTGAAGCCAGGGTTTGGCCACAATAGCCGTGTAAGGTGAATAAACGTCCACCACAATGAAATCCACCTCCACTACATCAGGACCGGTCTGTACAAGTAATCTAATCTGACCTTTTGGCATAACGGTCCTTCCCTCGAAGCTTACCAGAGGGGAATCATAAGCCGTTAGGTCCTCGGGTTTCAAACCCAGACCCCTAAACAGGTCGGGGTACATAACCTCGACAGCACTCCCTTGATCTAACAACACCCTCTTCACATCATATCCACCTATCCTAAGCGTAACCACCAAGGTATCATCATGGGGTTGGATAGTTCCAATCTTATCCTCGTCCGAAAAACCCAGAACCGGTTGGACATCCATCTTGGTTCTTTTTGGCCCCGGATTATTGTCCTCGGCGAGTAGCCGAGCCACAGACATTACTCTGAACGTACAGGATCCGGTTCTCCCTGGAGCAGCGAAGATGACATTTATCGTCCCCAAAGGAAGTCCCGAGGAGGCACTTCTTCTAGGATCAGAACCTGTTTGCCCTGCTTGGCCATTATAGTGGTGCAACAACTCCTTCAACCTCCCTTTTCGAACCAGCTGGTCCAAATGATCCCATAAATTCCTGTAATCCTCAGTAGTGTGCCCTTGATCCTGATGGTATTGGCAATAAAGGTTTTGGTTACGCCTTGTGGGGTTCCCATCCATTTTGTTCGGCCATCTAAAGAACAGCTCGTTCTTAATCTTTTCCAAGATTTGATGCACTGGTTCTCGGAATACCGCATTAACTGCTTAGGCGCTAACAAATCCTGACTGCCCAGTGAAATCTCTCCGAGGCCGGTTGTTGTTGAATCGGTCCGACTTGAAATCCCTCCGCTCCTGAGGGATAATCTTTGTTTTACCCTTTCCATGCTGCTGGTCCTCCTCGACCCTCTTGTACTTACCAATTCGATCCATAAGTTGGCGCACATTGGTAACAGGTTTACCAGTGAGGGACTTCCTTAAACCGTGCTCGGTAGGGAGGCCGCTCTTGAAAATACTGATAGCCACGTCTTCATATTCACCGTCTATCTCATTGTACATCTCCCAATATCTATCCGAGTACGTTTTCAAGGTCTCCCCCTCTCGCATGGATAAAGACAGTAGCGAGTCCAAAGGCTGAGGCACTCTGCTGCATGTGATAAAACGAGATCCAAAAGCCTAGGTGAGCTCCTTAAAGGGGCCTACGGAGTTAGCCTTCAACCCATCGAACCATCTCATGGCTACAGGTTCCAAACTGGAGGGAAAAACCTTGCACATTAAAGTTTTGTCCCTAGAGTGGACAACCATTTTCTGGTTGAAATGGCTTACGTGCTCTACCAGATCTGTTCGGCTATTATAAGTATTGAAAGTGGGTTGATGGAATCGCTGAGGGAGTTTCGCCCCCTCAATCCGACGCGTGAAGGGCGTTCTAGAGATTTGATTCAATGCCTTGCTCATGGCATCATTGCCCAAGCCCTTAAGAGGTGAGCTTTTACGTCTTCGCTTGTGGAGGTGTTCTTCATCATAGGAGAAAGATTCGCTTGGTGGTGTCCTAGACCTGTGCCTATAAGTGATATCCTCTTCATCATTGGAGGAAACGCCAGAACTGGAAGGAGCTCGTCGTTGGTGGGCATGGCGTAGCTTCTTCTTTAAATTGTCAATTTCCTTCTGCATGGCTCTATTATTTTGCCCCTGAGAGAAGTGACTCCCTATTTGAGGATGACTTCTGCTAGTCTGTGTGGTGTGCGGGCTACCTTCTCTATCTCTTCTATGCTCGAGGTTATGGAAGGCATCTTGTTGATGGGAGCCCTCGGATTCCTGTTGATGGGGACCTGATCCTACCATCGTCAAACGTCGCACTCATTGTTACACAAATTCTTCCCACAGACGGTGCCAATTGTAGGGTCACGATTTGTAGCTCAAGCCCAAACTATATAGGATCTTGGCCCAACAAGCCCAATACAATAAATTTATAGAGAATGGGTTAAAGAATTAGGTTTTAATAGCGTGGACAACGTTTAATATGGCCTTAGAGATAGATTTAAAGTTTAGAAGACAGGAAAAAAGTGTTGGGACATCTTTGGATAAATATGCTCTCGACTCAATCCGAGGATGCTTAGTGCAATATATATATCAAGCTCACCAATTCAAAAATCCCCTCATTCATGGAGGGTCTTTTACATTATATAGTTCCTTTTCAGTCATCCTGACCTTACACTTGTCACTTACCTAGGACACTACTTGGGTACTTGTCCCATCAAACATCTTCTTTGGCTTCCCTGTGAGCTGTAGTAGCTTAGGTAACACTGTTCAGAGGTCTTCTTCACATAAATGCGGCCAGAAAAGTAGCTGCAGGGCATTTAATGCGGTGGTAACAGCTTTTCCTCAGATATTTTCAGATCTCTTTCCTTCCCGTATGTTCACAAGGCCCACCCCTTTCATTGAAGCTTCCAAGAAAGTCACTCCAATCGCTGGGATACACCCTTGAGCTATACTCCTCCCATCCGAGGATGATATCCTCCTCGGATTGACTTCCTTCTATTTCTTACTCATGAATCCTTTAAAACAGAACGTCTAATAAATGCGTACCTACTCGGACCATGAACGTCCTCGGACCAGGCCCAATATATATATATAATTTTGGGCCCTTGCCCCTACAATAATAATAATAATAATAAAAACAATACACAAAAAAATTCACAACATTTTTCACAAGTTGAGTTGGCAAATTTTTACTAGTTCTTATCTAAGTCCATCACTAACATCATTTTTTTACTTACCACTGTCAATCTACCACATCAACAAGTGTGAAAAGTTTTGTCAATTTTTTTGTGTATAGACTTTGTAAAAAAAAATCTACGTAGTTCATATTAATTAGTAGTAACTTTTGCATCTAAAACAAGACAATAAAGTTTAAGTAATATTTAATTTTTTTTTAAAATCATATTTAAATATATAAGAGACCTCAATTTCAGTTTTCACCTTAAGCCCCCAAATACATTAAGTCGCCCCTGCATACATAGTGTATAAAAAGCAATGGGTCTCATCCTTATTTTATTAATTTTTTGCACGTTATGTGCGAAAAGAAGTAACTTCTGCTTAGAATCCATCAAATCGAAAATTTCTTAGAGAAAAAAAAATCAAGCTTGAAATTCAAAGCAAAGAATATATGATTAGAGAAAAAGCAAAGAGAAGAGAGAGAAAGTGAGAGAGCTTACCGTGAGAGAAAGAAGGCGCCAAAAAATTATGTTTCCCGCGGCTACAGAAGAATATAATATTTATAGGAGATGCAACGAGTGAGAGAGAGATTGTTTTCCAAAATTTTTTTTTTTTTGGAAAATAAGCTTTATTTTTGTTAAGGTTTTCCATTGACCAGTTTTTTTTTTTTTTTTTTTTGGTGCTACCAAACACTGGAAAATGTAGAAAACTATATTTACAGAAGGTTTTCCAGTGAAACAAACAGAGTGTAAAGATTCATGGAGTTAATATTGTTGCCAATACTTGCCATAGATAATACATTCCAATTGAATAATTAATATATAACATATAGAAACACTACTTAACCAAAAAAAATTTAAGTCTATGAGTTTGAACCCAACTATACTATGTTAACTACTCACTTATTTATTTATTTATTTAATGTGAGAGTTCACTAGCACACATATATCCAACATTAATAAACAAAATAAAATTGTGTCAAAATCCAAGATTGCAAATTGTTATATATTAAAAGCCCAATTCCCTCTCTCTCTAAAGACTAAAATCCTAGCACTAATTAGGTGATTATGCTGAGAAAGCATGTAAATCTTCATATTGAAATTTATAGGGAAGAGGGAGATATATGTGAAAGAAGAGATCAAGAGAACGATGCAAAAGAAATTATCATGATATCTCATCTAGGGAACAATTTTTTTGTTATTTTCTTCTTATTCGTATAAAGAAACATTACATAAAAATATTATAAACAATTTGATTTATGTTTTACTATCCTAAGAAGGATCCTATCTTTGATGTCTTAAATGGTAAATATTCATTCAATAATTTTGTTTCCTTTTTTAAAATTAAAAAAAAAAAAAAAAAAAAAAAGGAAAAAGAGTGTTGTTGCTTATGCCAAGAATTTCTATATGTTTTTCCTATTAAAAAAAAAACACTTAATGAACATGACACACATGAAGAATACTCTAACAAATGAAGAGTATATACATCAATGAATAAAATTCTCCCAACAAATAAATTTAGAACAGGCACATAGCATGGGTGAAAAATAGTTAAAATTTTGTTTTGCACATTTGAACTATAATTTTATAAATCATACCTATGAATTTTCTTATTCGCATAAAATTTTTTGTCTTAAAAATATATTTAAAAAAATTAATATTGACAGAAAATTTTTTTTTTTGAGGATTCACTCCTATGATGAGACTAGTCACGTATTAACAAGAGAGAGAGAGAGAGAAAAAAAAAAAAAAAAAAAAGGAAATGAATGCACTTATGTTAAGGCGGTTGATTTTGACATTTAACTGTACATATATGAACCATTCAGTCCCCCAGCCATTCAAATCAAAGCATCAGTTTTGGTAAGATGGGCTATTTCTTCCTCCTCTTCACTTTGACCTTCTTTTCCACTTTTAAAGGACGTTCAAACCTCTATTAAAATATTTTCTTAGGCAGTAGGTTACAAACCTCTATTAAAATATTTTCTTAGGCAGTAGGTTAAATGAATCAAAATATTAAAACCTTTAAGTTTGGTGGAATTATTAATGAATGGTTCCTATTATTTTCCTTTCAAAAAAGAATGACACATGGTGCTAATTTATAATTACAAGATGAGGTAGAAGTTTAAATAAATGAATTCTTTAAAAATACACTATATGGCAGAATCTTAGGCTCCAAAACATGAGGTTCCTTTTATGATAATGATTCTTTTTTTCTTTTTCTTTTTTTTTAAGCAAATAATGATAATGATTTTAGGTTTATACAAAAGAATTTATATTAAAAAAATAATATAAATAAATAAATAAAAAAACTCATAATCTTTCATGCTTGGAAAAGTCAGATGGGAAACTTTCTTTTAGATGATGTAGGAGTTTTTTTTTTTTTTTTTTTTTTTTTGAGAAAACAATAATACTTATTAGAACACACGAACACGAAAATAGTATATAGAGTATTTTAAACAGACTTATAATAAATTACATAACCAGAGTATCACTACAAAATGGTCTAACCTTTATAGTAGTAGCCTGAAGTTATAAGGACTGAAACTCTAAGATGATGTAGGAGTTTGATTGAGAGAGACCATGATGAGTTCCTTGGATTGCCATTTTTTTTTTTATGTGATTACACGATGATAAGGAAATATGCAGGGAAAT
>JARYZH020001285.1:0-33746 GCA_030021035.2 Notholithocarpus densiflorus
GTATCAGAGCCCAAATCAGCACTATGAAAGCATGATAGATCCAAAAAGGCAGAGCTATACAATTGCGGACAGATTTGAAGGGTTACATCACAAAAGCAGAAATTCAAGCAATAGGTTTGATCCTAATAGAAATCCTTATGAGAGACTTGATTATTGCAATAAGGCTAGAGACACAATGAAGAAAGTTCGTGTAGAAGTACCATATTTTGCTGGAACAATTGATCCCCATGTATTTTCAGATTGGCTTGCTTCTTTGGAAAGTTATTTTGAGGGGTATGACATGTCTGATGAGAGTAAGGTCAGTTTTGCTATTATGAAATTTATCAGACAAGCTCAGATCTGGTGGAGAGATGTGGAGTATGATTGTCAATGTGCTAGACAGCCTCCAATTGTTAGATGTGATGACATGAAGCAGCAGCTAAAACAAAAGTACTTGCCCTGTGGTTATGAAGATGAGCTATTTGAAAAATTCACTACTCTTAGGCAAGGTAATATGTCAGTAGTTGAGTGTATGAACAAATTCGAAGACCTCAACATTTGGTATAGAGGAATTGAAGATCCACAACAAATCTTAGCCCAATTTAAGTTAGGATTAAGGGCTGAAATTCGTAGCCAAATGATTAAAAAACGAACTCACACAGTTGCTGAGGCATTCCAATTAGCTTTAAAGATTGAGAAGCGTTTGAAGCAGCCCCTTACTGGAGGGTTTTCTTCCCAAGCCGGGAAAACACCTTTGGGAGAGGTTGACCTTAAAGCATCCACTATGCATCCAAATTACAAAGTCCATACTAACTACAAAGTCAATACTGCTATTAGTCGAAAGATAAAACTACTTTAGCTGATGATCCCCTAGAATTAGAAGAAGGCATGTCTCTTCTTTTGGTTGTTGGGCGTATTCTTGCTGCACCCAATCAAGATGAGGATTGGAAGCATACTTCAATATTTCAGACCATGGTGCGTTGTGGAATTGAAGCTCGGATGCTTATTATTGATGGTGGCAGCGACATAAATGTTGTTTCTGAGACTACTGTTGAGAGGTTGAAGCTACCAACGGAACCACATCCAAAACCATACAAGGTGGCGTGGATAAATAGCACTTCTATTTTGGTAACTAAACAATGCTTGGTTCCTATTTCTCATGGGCGATATAATGACTCTAAATGGTGTGATGTTATTCCTATGACTCTGACACATATCTTATTAGGTTGCCCTTGGCTCTATGACCAAGATGTGTATTATTGTGAAAAGAATAATACATGTCAATTTATGTTCAATAATGAAACAATTGTATTAAAGCCTATGAGTTCAGGACAAATGAAGCGAAAACGAGAGGTCAAGCCTAAGGATGTTGCTGAAACTCAGAAAAACCTCAAGAATATTGCTGAAACTCAAAAACAAAGAGCTATACAGCCACAAAAGGAAGTTGAAGAGCTGGAATACGATGCTGATAAGTCAGAAAAATTTGCTAAAAAGGTAGAACAACCAGATGAGCAACTAGTGGACCCTAATCAGCAAGTGCAACAGTCAGATCAACATGCAACAAAGTCCATGGAACCAGAAGAACAAGCAGAAGAGTCTAATCAGCAAACTGAAACATCTCGACAACTTGAAGATGATTTAAAACAGCAACTTACATGCTTAATGGAGGAAACTCTTGAATCAAAATAAGATAGCATGATGAAGGAAGAGATAAATGAGATTGTGAAGCCTATTTCAATACTTCAACATGTGCAACAAGTTACGGATGTTCCCATTATTGATTTCGTGATTCCATAAAAGTTTACAGTTCCCATTGGAGAGAAGGATGTTCCATTGTCATCATGGTTTCAAGCACCAAAGAAAAGGAAGAACACTCCAAGTCAAGCTTTTTATCCAATCTCAAGGATGCTATTCAAGAGGCCCAGGATTGTACTACAACATTTCAAAACTCGAGGTCGAGTTTTCTCTAACCAGGGGAGAATGATGAGGACAAGGAAGAGCTCAAGGAAAAAGAACATTAAATATACCCAAATTCAAGAATTGTGGTCTAGTTTTGACGTCGGACCCTCTTAGCACCTTTGATAGGTCATTTCAATTATTAGTATTGAGTCTTTTAGGTTGAGAAGCTGCTGGACCAGTTTCAATTAAGTTCTATTAGAATAAGGGCAATTTGGTAATTTCTAGAAATCTGGAATGGGCTGTGCTTGGCTGTACCAAAGGACCATGAGTCTTACTTTATGTTTATGTATTATTAAGTCTTTTATTTAATTATTATCACTATTCCTAGTCATTCTAGGAATAGGTTATTTATAGTTATTTAGTTATTCTAGGAAAGGAATAACTATAGCCTCTATATAAAGGCTCTTTTGTGGTCATGTTAGTTCAGAATATGGTGATTGATTACTAAAATTTAGCAGCTTATTTTAAGCTTTGTTTGTGTGATGCAAACTTCTCTGAGGTGTGATGCTTAGGAAGACCTAGGCGTGATTGCCTAGTGTTTTATTTATGTTATTTTCTGTTTATCCCCTGTTTCAACCCCAAACAGCCATCAACATTCATTCTTTTCTAACCTAAAGTCTTAAACATCGATCCTTATTCAAGAATTCATCAAAAAGACTAGTATAGTGCTGAATTTCTTAACGGTCTTGCATCAGGGAGGGAGAGAGGGAGATGAGGGGAAGGTAATCAAAAAATGAGTAGGATCATGAAGCATTACAGCTCAATTCTTACATTTTTGGCTGCTTTCATGCTTGATTTTTCAACAGCAATAAGTTTCCAAACCTAGTGACTAAAGGTTTATACAAGTATGGCAAGAGCAAAAGCCCATTTCTTTGAATCTAAAATTAAGTCATTGTTCAACTATATGTCCTACCATAATTGTGCCTCACATCCTGATAAATTTTTATCAGATCAGTGGCCAACTCTGGCACTTCTACCAATCTAATTTGTTGGGAAAATTAAGATAAATTTGAAAAACTTTTCTTAAATAAACCCTAGGAGAATATATAAATAAAACAATTAGCCGTGGGGTACTATCAGAATCTATTAGGCACCTCTAAGGGGCATCTGCCTCAAGAAATGGGGGGAGACTTTCAACAGGTTCTAGACTTAAATATTGCAGCAAATCACATAGAAACTTTGCAGAGGCCAGTTTCAAGTTTGGATATCCACTAGATTATGTGTCTTCAAAAAAGCTTGGCCTGTTATCCAATCAGATGTAGTCCATTCCATCCAATCATAATTCAATTCAGGTAGGCTACTTGGAGACGTGAATGCAACATTACTACTCTTGTCCCTAAAGTAAACAATCTGATCATAGACCGATTTCTTGTTGCAATTTTCATTTATAAGTGCATCACAAAGATCTTGGCTAATAAATTTAAAGCACCCTTGAATGATATTATTGGTCCCAACCAAACTGCCTTTTTTCCTGGAAAGTGTGCTATTAGTTGATGAAAAAGTCCAAGGCAGGTGTACCATCAAGGTGGAAATTAGAAAAGTTTATGATTCAGTGGAATGGTGGTTTATTATTCAGTGCCTTCAGGTTGCGGGTTTTCCCACAAAATATGTCAATTGGGTGAGGGAGAGTGCATTACCACTCCTAAGTACTCTATGGATGTAAATTGAGAAATAGCTGGTTACTTTTGAGAAGCTACAGAGTTGAGACAAAGGAATCCATTGTCCCCTTTTTGTTTGTGCTAGCAATGGAGTTCCTAGATCAGATGCTAAAGAAGAGGTTTCTTGGTTGCAAGGACTTCAAATTCCATCTCAGACATAAGAATATGAAGCTTATTAATCTTTGTTTTGCAAATGACTGAATAATTTTTAGAAGAGCTGATCTACTCCCTGTCCATTTAGTGAAAAGATTTTAGAAGAGTTTAAAGTGATTTCTGGCTTGGTGATCAATGCTCTAAACGTAAAGTATGTTGTGCAGGTGTATCTACTGATCTAAAGAACCAGATTTCGGATGCTTGTCAATCTAAGGCAGGTAGTCTCCTAGTTAGATATCTGGGTATGGCTCTAGTCCCTGGTAAGCTGAGCTATCATGATTGTACGCCCCTAATTGAGAAAATAACAAGATTTTGGATGAAAAATTGCCTGGACATCTTAATGCTTATCCTTTGCAGTCAGAGTGCAGTTATTACAATCAGTCTTGTATAGTGTGTCTTTGGGAGGTGAGTGAGTGAGTGTGGCTTTTTACTAGGTAATTTAAAAAATCAAATGATTTATGAAGAAAGAAGCTACACTTCGCATAGTTATAAAACAGAGGCAAAATGACAAGGCTGCACTTGTCACATTTTTCATTATTCTAAACAAAATAACGTTCAATAGAGTACAATCTTAAGTGCAACCAAAGCTATATTAAAGAAGACAGCCATTTCATCAAACAGATTGATCCAAACCACAATACTGACCATCATGGCAATCGAGTATTTGATCTTCTAAAGGGGAAGAGAGGGGAGGGGGGGGGGGGGGGACTCCATATTTATTAAAATATATGACCTTATTATATTTTGTAACGACTGCTCTATGCCTAAGTTATAACAATGACATTAAAAGTTGAACTTGTTATGGTTGTGTATAAGCTAGAAAATGAACAAACAATAACTAAATAACACAATATAGAGATTTAACTCCCAAAGTGAAAACCCCCGAAAATTAATAAATAAAAGAAAAAGAAGATTTCCTAAAGAACATAGGAGGGTAAGAATGAAGATACCTGAGAATAAGATGTTGAAAACGTTGCTTCTCTAAATTTCCACCCATTATATTCAAATACTATTAATGAACCCCACTGGAGAATGGAAGACTATCTGCATTTGCTCATCAGAGGAAAAAAGAAGAGTGTAGCTCAAATAGAGGAAAATTTGATTCGAATATGACCAAAAGGAAATTACAATAAGGAGGTAGAATGAAATTCAAAATTTGTACAAATGCATCACTCAAAAACCACCCCTTAAAGCTTGGTAACTAAGGTATGAGCAAATGAAAGTTTGTGGAATAATCATATACAAAAGCCGGAGTTCCAATGAATGCCAATTGGTTCCTTAACCTCTCCTCATCTCTCAAAGACTATGAATAATGGCACAAAAACAAATAAAGGCTCAAAAGATACAGCACTTCCCCAAGCTGGAAAAAAGCATTTATTTCATAAAAATTTCACTTATGACTCAAAGTCAGATCAAACTAACACTAAATCCGAAATTAGAATTGCCATGGATAATGATAAGTCTGCGTCTACTAATGTCCAAAGTAGTGACCTACAAGATGACATGGCATAGGAAGCCATTACATGAAGAAGTTCAAGTAAATACAAACAATAAGGAAGAAAACAAAAGGGAGGAAGAAAGGGTAGCATCTTATAGCATGTGTGCTGGATTATGATATAGTCTAAATCATTACAAAAGGAGCTAACATGAAAGGCTCTTCAACTCGCCTCAATTGTAGACCTTGAACAGCACAGGAAAAATTATAGCATTTTTGAAGGAAATGTGATATCTGTTTTAATTTGAAGTGAAGGTTTAAAGGTCAGGTGAGAAAAACAAGTGATAAACAAGTGTGCAAATAGCATTCTTGAGCTAACAACTATAGTATAAAATTTTGAAAGTGGGTCAAAATAGCATAAAATTTCAAGTATTATATGTGTCAAACAACTGTAGTATCATTTTCAAAAGTGCTTAATAATAACAAAAATATATATTCCCATTTCATTCAATTTTAAAATTTTACCTAATATTAAGCCAATCAATACTAATAAGCTCAAGAACTTCATCTTTGATATCCAACAAACCATTTAAAACAAAAAGGAACATACCTCTAAATCTAATCAAGCTCACACTTTCATTTTCAAAATGAATCTCCATTTTTAGGCCTTCTTTGTTAGTCTTGAGTCTTGACAAACTTGAGTTGAGCCTCCATTCTTAAGCTCTCTATTATTCACAACCTCAAGCCGAGTCTCCGTTTTTGGGCTGTCAATATTATTTACAAATCCCTTGGTTGATTTCATTCCGTTCTGTTTAATCTGCCACTGTGTATTTCTTGCAGGTTCTGCCCCCACAAGATTGATTTCAACACCATGGGTATTCCACAAGGCTATGGCCAAGGAAGCCATTAGATCCTACTAACAACAAAATCTTTGGAAGTGTGTGGGCAAAAGATGACCAATGAAAAAGTTAGGGTGGATTTTTTGAATGAAGCTGGGAACTCGTTTGAGCAGAATGCAGAAGCCTATGTGCTAAAGAAG
Source organism: Notholithocarpus densiflorus (assembly GCA_030021035.2). Lineage (NCBI taxonomy): Eukaryota > Viridiplantae > Streptophyta > Magnoliopsida > Fagales > Fagaceae > Notholithocarpus > Notholithocarpus densiflorus. The sequence goes on from JARYZH020001285.1 coordinate 6,224, forward strand.
AAGTCCTAAGTAACAAGAACCTAACCTAAGTTTAAATTTGAGGAGAGAAAATAGTACCTTGAAAGTGGTATCTGGCAAGTTTGAAAAGGATTGCTGCCAATTATAACTGTCAATGAAGGACTTTTGAAAATTGAATATTAATCATTTAACCATAACAAGAGGGATATAGAGAAGCTGAAGAGATGCCAAGTACTCTGTCTCATGGTGGTAAAATAATGTTGGCTATGTTTATTGCACAATTATCAAGAGACTGAAACGAATAACATAAGAATCGGGTAGTGGAAAAAGAGGACACAGTTAGATGATCATAATATGTCTACAAAGCATTGTTTAAAAATAATAATAATAACACAACTGGACAATAGTAGAATGCATAAAAATTTATTCAGGGAAAAGAAACAAAAGCATGCTTTTTTGAGCAAAAGCATAAAAATGGAAAAGAGAGGAAAAACAATTATACATAACAGATAAGAAATAGCTGCAGTTTGCCTTTTAGTTCCAATATATGTTCATCATCCCTGAACTCAATGTTTCACACTGAGTGCCTTCCATTGCTAAAAAAAGTACCATAAAACATTGAAAACTGAAAAATCATATTATCTACAAGTTTCTTGTTTCTAACATATGCGGACAAGGCAGGGTACAACCAAACGCAGACAACCATGAGTTGATTCGATGTATTTATGTCCCATCAGAACCATGATGACATGAAAGAGAATTAAAAAGAATTACTGCACCATCATTTAATGAACTTCATGCACCAAAAATTATTTGGAAAGTCTAGTATAGAAAAAATAATAATTTAAAGTCACATTTTTCCTTTGTATACACAATAATAGTGTCTATTGAAATTACATTGGGCACATTGATAGATCAACTCTTTACAAGGATCACCACAACGGTCACATTTAGGGTGGTCTTTAGCTTCCTCAATGAAAATAAGGGGGTGAGGGTGACACTTAAATGTGTAAGCAACTCCAAACATGCAATTTGGGTATTTCCCTAAAATACAATTGGGATGAGCAGGATAACTGCAATCTGCACAGTAGTAGAACCAATGCTTTGAATCTCTTTCTTCTTCACAGATATCACAGTAATATTCATTGGAATCATCTTCAGCAGTATAACAGAGAGCGAAGGGATGATCATGTTGTCCGAATCTTGTGGTATGTGGTAATGTAGCACATTTGAAGTCCAAAGCAAACTCACAAGTGGTACACCGAAATATTGGGTAAATTTTGGAATCACAACAACTGCAATTCTGACTAGATTCAATGCTAGAGAGAATAAGTCGATGCTCATGACCAGGGTGGGTAAGAATGTCTGAGATCAAACTACATTGAACATCGAGACTAAAATAGCATGTCTCACATCTATAGTTGAAGCCATTGCATATACGCTGACACGCATAACACCAAAATGTCTTACTTAGATCAGGCGATGTTGGGAGGAGGGTGAGAGGGTGTCGATGAAGTGGGTGTTTCTTTTTTTTGGGTAATTTAGCACAAGATTCATGAAGAAAGAAGCTACACTTTACACAACTATAAAACGGAGGGAGAATGGCTCTTACGCACGCATAACATTTTTGGTTATTTAGAACCTCATCATCAGTAAGCTTTAAGACATGCTCATGACTGAAGTGTTCGATTTCTGCAGCTATTTGAGTTCCGTCCTCCCTCATATTAAATTTGTTGACTTTGTAAGTTACTGAGTCAATCGATTCATTGAGCTGTGGAGCTTCATCCTCATCTTTAAATTCCAGCAAATTTATGTCCTCCTTGTTTTCCCCGAGAAGGGCACAATTGAGGTGGGCAACGAAATCGCATATGGAGCAATAGTAAAGCCCATAGCGCGTGTCCAGTTTTTGAACACAGAGTTGGCAAAATCGGGGGTCGGGTTGATGGAATTCAAGAGAAGAATGGGTGAGGTGGAGGAGGTGCTTGTGACGCACAACTTTGACTCTGCGTGGGAAAGAAGTACATCTTCCATGAACCCAGAAACGGCATAGATTACACTGGTAGGGCGTACCTTTGCCTTCTTTGCCGCAAATGTCGCAAGTGAACGTGAACGACTTCCAAATGGGGGTCAATGGGTGGTCGTGGAATTCAGGTTCCATGATGAGTGGTACAGAAGCGCATGTGATGTGAAGGTTGAAGTCGCAGCGGGAACACCGATAAGTGTATTGGTTGCGAGATTCATTGCAGAGTACACAATTGCTAAATTGAATGTGTTTGCCATAATCTATCTGATAGGGAGAGAGAATAAGAGGATGGATTGGGTGCAAGGGATGGTGCAACCCAAGGGGTACTTCCGCACATGATTTATGATGAATGGTGTTTATCAAATGCCGGTATCCACCTCCTAGACAACAGTAGCTAGGACCATAAACTGATTCTTGGCACCCACAACAAATATCTCCCCATCTGTAGTCTGGATTGAAGACCAAGGGATGCTCTGGATGGGAAAAATGTAGAAGCTGCTGCTGCTGCTCCATCTTCTTCTTTCTATCACATGCAAAGTAACAGTGACAGTCACGGACAACATCAAATTTGTTTAGAGAGAGAAATTTAAAAAAACAGAGAGAAAGAGAGAGTGCGTGAGAGTGAGAGAGAATTGGTGGGTTTTAGAGTTGAATTTTAGAATTGTTTGTAAAAAGTAAAAGTAAAAAAAGGGTATTTGGAAAAAGGTGTGGTTTTATTTAACAAATATTCATTCATTCAAACCCAGCCCTATTCTGTTGAGTAACGGAGTCCGTTGGAGTTAATGAATACTAGATGTGAATGTTTTAACTTTAAAGGGCTTGCTTGCTTGGGTGTGGCCTGTGGGTATTTTCAATTTATTAATGTAAAACTGTGGAAGGCGTAAAATCTTCTATTGTATGGAATGGAATTTTTTAAAATTTATTTTCATTAATAATGAACGTAATTTTTTAAGTCAAAAGGGAATGCACCTAAATAGTTATGAATATATAGTAAGAATGCTTGGGCAACAAAAAATCAAAATATGTTTTTAATTGATCTTCCATTCTTGTGATTAGAAAAATATAATTTTTTTTTACTTTTTTCTTTTCTTTTGTTTATGTCAATCGTTATCATTTATTTAAAATCATTTAACACAAGTTTAAGTTTGCCTTTATTCAATATATAAAAAATAAAGAGTGCAACTAAGTTTGTTTTTATATTGATATGATCAATTCTTTATGCAAGTTTTTCCTTACTCCAATTTAGCCAATACAACTCAAAAGTCAAAACAACAAAGCTAATCCAACAAAACCTCTAAAAGAAGTTCACTAGTAATTGTAGTTAGGGGATTCAAAATGAAAGAGCAAAATCTTTTAGAGTTTCACATAAGCAAGCTTGGTTCAATGCTAATCCATTTTTACAATGAGAAATGCAGTAGAGAAATTTTGTTATTAATAAAAACATTTTTTTTTAATGTTGAGTCTATCACTCCCTTAATTTTTATTTATTTAGGTTGAAATTCTCTCTTACCCATATGTGATAAATAAGAGAAGAAAAAAAAGATTTGGTAATGTTTGAGAATGAATGTAAACTATCTTACTGTTAATATGAGATAAAATGAATATTTGATAGAGATATGTTCAGGTTTGACTTTTGGGTAACTTTTACCGAAGTTTTATTTATTTATTTTTTATTTCATGGATAATTATCTTCTATAGAAGTTATATTCCTCAATACCATTTTTCCATAACAATAGTTTGTAATCCCATTATTGGACTAAATTTCTTTCCTCCAACTATCATGCTTATTAAATATTAAGGAGATCTATTATTCTTTCTAAATATCAAGGTGATTAGACATTAAAAACTCACTTTTCTATGAAGAGTGATTATATATATATATATATTTTGTATACTTAAATACAATAAATGAAAAACTTTATAAGTTTAACAATAAATGGCAACTAATTATTTTGAAATTTTGTGTGTGATTAACTTATAATAGATATTAAATAAAAATGTAAATCAAGAAAAAATTGATTTATGAAAAATAATTGAGTGATATACCATTTATTCAAATTGCATTAAATGTAACATACCAAACCATCTAGAAGTAATATATCTCACAAAAATATAGTGTCAAGTGCAATAAAATCTTATTACATTTAACATCTAGATGACAAATTTTAAGTAAGAAAAGTAATCTATTGTTTATAAATACCAATAGAAAACACATGTACATGTGAACAAATTTACAGAGGCAACTATCAATACTTACATCAAGAAGAATCCAATTTTGGCTTCAAAATACACTTAAGGAAGCTTCCAAATTATCCTAAGTTTCAAAATTTTTTTTTTTTTTAAAGTCTAACTTCATATGAAATCCCTATGTAGCATCTACTATATATAGGATTTCATGCCATTGTGTCCAAGAATAAATACTTGCTCCAAAACAAAGAAAACAAAAGAAAGAAAGAAATAATAAAGGAAGAAGTAGGAAAGTAGGCAAGGCATATGCTTGCTTGCCAACTTAGACTTAAATACTTCATAGTAACATTTCCTTTTTTTTTTTCCTTTTGTGTTTCCAAACATGTCCATACTAACATTTAATTTTCTCATTCATTTATAAGATTTATATATGCATCTCTATCTAGGTTATACACAAATGAAATTTTATCTCTTGAGTTACATTTAAATGATGAATTTTGAGCTAGAATTTACTCAAAATTTAACTTTTGAAGTTACTAATACTGATTTCTATTGTTTATGTTTACAAGAAAGGACAATTCAAAAATTCTATAGAATTTTACACTTTTTTTATGGGAATAATTTTATACTTTTGATTTCAAAGCATTCTTTGGCTTGCTAAACAAACTAAATTCATATGCACGTCTTTCACTCATCCCATTACCTTTTCTTTTTCTTTATTCTTATTACCTTATTGTTTACATTTTGAATATTTCTTTGCATCTTTTGTAATTCTTTCTTGATTTGGAAGAAAATAATAAATGACATTAAGAAGTTAAGTGAATGAATTTTTTTTTTTTTTTTAATCTTGAATGAATTTTTTTTTTTAATCTTTCCTTCATATACATATTCTAAACTTGGAAGTTATCTTTTGTGTGACCCAATCCATTCAAGAATCATCTATATGCTTACATTAAAAAAAAATCTAGTACCTTCTTCAATAGTATCTTTATTTTTCAAATAATATATATATATATATATTCTTTTTCTATTATAGAATCTATTAACAATTGTGTTCGTATATGAATTTGCCTAACTATTTTACATTAGACTTGAAAAGGTCCATCCTCAAAACATTTGACCTAAATTGTTGGAAGATCATTTTCATTAGTTAGGAGTCATCATCAAGAAAGATCCCTATTGTTGTAGTATTTCTTCTCTTTCTATGTGAGTCATAAAATCAAGCTTGTAAAAGTTATTTATTGTAAGCTTTTATTTTAATTTTTTATCATGTTTTGCCAACCTTCTATTTGCATTGAGCCACCAAATCTTGACAAAAATATATTTGATTTTTAAACACTTTTTTTTTTTTTTTTTTTGTATTAGCATATGATGCAATAGAACATAGCATAATTTTTTATGGTTTTAATTATGTTGTGCCTTTTGCGCGAGATAACTTGCATTTCCTGTAAAGAAATTGTTTTGCTCCCAATAAGTTTAGTACACCAATGACATCTTAACATAAAACTTGTAATAAGACAGTCAAATGCTAATTATATCTTATATTCAAAAGGTTATATTAAATTATTTTGTGTGATTCTATTGTGATTACTTAAGAGATATATATTATTACTTGACTTTCTTTTATCATCTTTTTATGATATTAATTTATAAATGTCGATAAAGATGTTTATTATTAGTTAATTTAACTAGTTTCTTTTAGAAAGTAGATTAGTTACTATAGTTAATTGGCCACCTGAACATCTTAGTACATTTAAGAATTTAGTTTTAGCACAATTGGGCTTCGTTTTTAAAGGCAGAACAAATACTACTTAAGCTTGTTTTTCCTTTTTTGTCTTTTGTTTCTTCTTTCCATTTTCTTTCTTTTCCAAAATTAAAAGTATTAGATTGATGTAGAAAAGAAAAAGAAAGTGATTAAATATCATGATACTCTTTCATAAAATTATAATAAGACTATCATTCCTTTATTCAGAAACATTAGATAAAGGAAAAAAGAAAAAAAGATATCTAGGTCTATAATAATTCTTTCCATCTTTTAGATTCTTTCCTAATAACCAAAAAAGAGAAAATAAGAAACAACATCAATTATTCTTACCATCTCTTGAAATTCTTTTCTAATAACTAAGAAAATATGCCACAACATCAATATTTGTTACTGTACCTTCAGATTCTTTTCTAATAACTAAGAAAATAAGATTACAATATCAAGACAAAGATACTTTGAAGAAGCACACTTTTGTTTCTTTGCGTACAATCTACTCAATCATTTTACTAATAGAACAAGAAACTGAGATTCCTATTGAAGTTCAAGTTTCATTTTACACATAAAAAAACAAGTTGATATCAAGTAAAGAGTGTAGCTAAGCTTGCTTTAGTGTTTGCTGGTTTTAATTCTTAATGCACATTTTTCACTTAACCTAGGTAAGCCAATGCAACTCAAAACAACAAATTCAATCCAACAAAACCTCCAGCTGAAAGCCAATCCAGGCAGGGAAGCTTAGTACAAAGCCAATCCAATTTAATCTGTGAAATGCAACAAGGCAGCTTCTTATTTGTATAGTTTTAACTTTTAATTGAATAAACACCCTTCCTCTCTGTATCTTCCTTTCATTCCATCACTCCCTTAATCAAGACATATAATGACATTAAGTACTGAGAAAACACAAATAAAAATCAAGCAAATGATAAAAAGGTCCATATCTGCAAATTAATTACACATGGAGTTAACACTAAACACCATATATTATGAATTTGAAGGTATTTCACCTAAGAAGAACAAGATAACATTGGCAGAAATTTAGAAGGTTCTCCGAATTTATTTAGCTGCTTCATTCCCGGTATCATTGGTGAAACTTTAAGTGACAAATGTTTCTCAGAGCAAATAGGACCATTAAGTATATTGTGGTCTGTCTTCAATGTATGAACAGAAAAGTGAAGGAAGAAAGCAACTCCTACATCAGCCCCATTTACTTCGGTAACCTTCAAACTACCATTTTCCTTAGTGAAACATCTGAAAATCCTCTGGAACAAACCAACCTCATGTTTATCGTCTGTTCCACTAGTTGCAGGTTCCACTGAGGCCATATCAAAATCACCATTACCTTGCTTGGCCGTGAAATTGTTCATATATGTTAAACTTCTAGAGTCAGCTTTCTTGACCACATTTTCAACATGCATTTCAATTTCAAAAGTGGACCCTTTGGTACTGTTTCATATATTCTCTCTTCTAAAATATTATTTGGTTTAAGAAACCCAAAAAATATTCATTGAATTTAAAAATCCAATCCAAAACTCATAAATTACTACTCTGTATCTGTAAAATACTATGTATTTATGGTATTCCCATTGCTACTCTGTATCTGACTATCTGTAACAGAGCTACTGAACGCAGCGTTGCACTTACTTGATTTAATTTTTGGTGATATTTCAGAGAGGATAAAATTGATATGATTTGAATTACAGTTTAGATTGTGCTTTTTATCTGGTTCTCTATAAATAACCATATGCTATGATTCATGTATTGCTATGTGACTCTTTCATGTGATTATAAAATAATAGATGATGAAGGCCACAAAATAAATTGAAAGTCAAATGGTTGACCAAATTCAAGCATTAATAAGTCTTTGAAAAAGAGCCCAAGTTCTTAATTTTTCTAGTCCTACCTTCAACTGGGGCTAAAGTCAATCTGGCTGGCCTTCTCAAGAGTTTTATTTTTGGACCTATTTCCCATGTTGCTGGGTATGTCTAATAACTCAACTTCTGAAACTGTTTTCTGATCATTTACAAGATTATGGAAGGTCTTCTAAGATGATAAGGATAGGCCAAACAGATACCTTCTTGCTAAAGAACTCATAAGTCGTCCCGATGCTGAGGAACTTCTGGTAGGTTGCTACTAAATTTATAGAATTTTTCATTAGAACAGGTTTAACATGTGTTAAACAAAATATATATATATATATACCTCTACATTAATTAACACACTGTGCATGGCAATGGATTCATATTATTTTTATTTTTTGAATATAAATCTTGTGTGAGTGGACTGTTAAAAAAATTTAAGTTAAAATATTTTTTGCATATCAATGCAGATAATATTTGAAGATGTAGAGGAGAAGTCAGGGCAAGGTCCATCCTTCATTGATAGTGCAGTGGGCATCTTCTCTTCGTTAAATCGCTTCATTAAGGCCTTTTAAAAAAAAAAAAAAATTAATTAATTAATTAAATTAAATTAAATTAAATTAAAAAAAAAAAAAAAAAAACCTCCGCCTGAACAGGTCCTCAACAGAGGGAGTAGCTTATGATCTTCAAAAATAGGTAGAATAGCAAAAGAGTACTTTGTGCACATGATAATGACCAGGAGTGTCCCTTTTGGTGGTAGGTATGTGCAAGCAATATGGTAAGAATAGATCCATCAAGTGTATTTTAGAATAAAATGAATGCAGCAGTACCTTTGCCAACACAGAGAACCTCATTAATATAGATATCAAATGCTTCACATTCTGGTTTTTCGAATGGATCTAAACATTCCCTACAAAATGGAACCTCAATGGTAAGTGTTAGGTTCTAAGTACTTAGAAACTAATGTATTAGAACTCTAATTTGTATTATTGGCAAACCATGATCAAAACAGGTTTTTAGTCTTGTTTTAGACTTGCTCAAAGTATGTGTTTATGTAAAGTTGGAATCAAGCTGCTGCAGAATTCATTGTGCAATTCGGTCTGGCTCGATCGATCAAGAATTAGACTCGACCGATCGAAAGTCGGGCAGTACGTTTTTCTGCAGAATTTTCCAACTCAAGCCCAAGCCCATATGACGTGTAGGGTTTTATGTTTTGCCCTAGGTATAAAAGGGAAACCCTAGCCAAGTTCTAGAGGTAGCTCTACTTGCTGTATGTGTGAATCTCTTGTGAGATCTGAAAGGTGGTTGCCTTCACACATGCTTAGGATTATCAAGAAGGAGATTTCATTGAGAGCTTGATGATCATTCAGTTGCTGCAATAAAAGCTTAAAGATACACAAACGGGAGTGCTTGTACTTGCTAGAGAATCCAAAAAAGAAGGAGTCCGTGGTCTCGGAGCTTGCACGTGGTCGTGTCAGTAAGTTTTCTACTGGTGGGTAGCAATAGGATGTTAGTGGTCTAAGTCGCTATTGTAAAACTTCGATTCTTTCATAGTGGATTCAGGTTTACCTTGAGGATAGCTAGGTTAAATCCTCCCCAGGTTTTTTACCGGTTTGGTTTTCCTGGGTCATCATAACTTTGTGTTCTTTATATTCCGCACTTTACATTGATATGATTATATGATTGTGTTAACCTAGATCTTGAATTTGGACTAAGTAATAACTTGGCTTGTTAACTAGGTTAATCCAATTGTGTTTTAAGGGGTCTAAAAACGTACAGTAAGAACATAAAATAAATTGTCCAATGAAAGAAACAACAGGTAAATACTGAAGTACATATAGATTACATCATTAAGTTCCCAAGTGAAATGATTATGATTCATAGAAAGTCATTTTACTCAATTATTATGAAATACGCATTTGCATGCGAGTTGGGCTAATAAAATACCACAGTATACCCACATACATTACAAAAGTAAAGAACAATAGTTTATCAATAACTATTCAGAAAGTTGGCAGTTTCGTTAGAATGCTTGAGTACTTGTAGCAAACAGCAGTTAATCATTCCTAATCAACAACTGAATGGATATAGCTTGGGCAAAGAAAAAAGGAAGACTAAATTAAAATGAAAAAAAACTGCTAGCACAGCTTAACACATCACTGCTAAAATTCAAGAAACATAGCAACTGGTTTACCTCTCAATAATCTCTGATCGGCTTTAGCTTGATAATATCTGCACATATTTTTACCCCCAAAACAATCACTATGTATAATCATTAGTGACAAGTATTGTAGAAGTAATTAAAAATTATATAGGATACTGCAAATAACATATAGTAAAACTTTGGTTGAGTACCTTAGTAGTAAAGCACTTGGTTGCATTGAATTTTTTTGAGAAGCAGTTGCATTGAAAATTAGAGAATCTAATGTAATGCCCCTAAGGTATTGTACCTATGTTTTATCCATAGAATATAGCAATTGCTAATGCAAAATTACTTAAAACAAGATGACAACCATACCTCTCACAATCAATCACACTAAACACAGGACAAATCTTTGATGTCTAACTCCTACAAGCACAAAACAAAAACTACACTACCACTCAATGTATAGGGACTATGTCATCTCCCTGTTTCTTTTCTTAGCAATGCGGGCTAACACTCTTGATAGGAATTATTGCATCTCCTTGTTATCTAAACTATGTGGGATTCCAAAACTAATAACGAAATCTATAAACTTATCCGTATTATCTGGATTTAACAAGATTAAAAAAAATGTATTCAAAACATTATTACAATGACACCTGAGATTGATGAAACAACCTTTGTGTTTTTTTTTTTTTTTTTTTTTTTTTTTTGATAAACTGCAATATCATTGAAAGAAAACGAAAATTAACAAAAACTGGCATCTTCCTTACAAGCACAAGCCACACTGGCTGGAAGATTATCCGAGACTAAACAAAAAGACTCTAAAGACACCAAAGCATACCTTGCTACCTCATGGGCAGCAGAGTTACCAATTCTATTAATCCAAAAAAACAGACAAGAAACAAACGACTTAGCAAGGAAACTAATGTCCGAAACTAGGGAGGAGATAGACCAAGGGGGACAAGACGTGCAGTCCATGATTGCATCAATGCTAATCTTTGAGTCACTTTCCAGAATGATCTCGCTCCAAGCCTCACTTTTTGCAAGCTGCATAGCCCAAAAGATAGCTTCAGTTTCCGCAAAGAGAGGGGATCTCTTTGGCAGAATCTTGGACCTTTGTGTTAGAATCCCATTCCCTTGTGTGTGTGTTTGTTTCTTAAAAAAAAAAAAATCTAGACTAATTATAACCAATGAAAATGAGAGTTTCCTCACACTATCTTAATTCAACATTTCACATAAAAACCCCTATTTTCCTTTTCTCTTTCCACCACCCATAACATGTACTAATGTTTGGAAGAAGAAAAAAAAAAAAAAAAAAGACAAACATAATGGAAAAGAAACTAATTTGGTAGGTTTGTAAATATTAGTACCTCATATGCCTCAATTACACGTCGAATCATTGAATCAGAATCTGCTACATCTCTATTTACATCAGGATGGAATTGCTTCACCTTTGTAACAAAATTGAAATTACGAAAAGAAAAATTTAGGCATACAAATATAAACACAAATTCTCAAATACACACACACATGTAAACACAAATAATTATAACTATTTATTTTGGTAAACACATTAAGAATGATTTGTCTATCATCAAAATCGTATCTTCCAATTACCCGAATAAACGTCAATCTTTTTCTTTCTTTCTTTTTTGCTATGGAAATTTAAAAAAATAGTCCAAATTATAAATTTCAATCACAGAGTTGGCATTTTTTGGGACCCAACTGGCTGACCTGAGTTCTTCATTTCTCCAAACTCCAAAACAACAAAAACCCATAACTCAAAAATCCATTTTCATTTTTATTTTCCTCAATTTTCCTGGCAATCAAACTAAAAACAGCAAAAACCCATAACCCAAAACTCCTTATTTATTTCCTCAATTTTCTTGGCAACCAAATCCCAAAATACAAAACCCAGAACTCAAAAATCTTTTTTTTTTTTATTATTCTTTTCCTCAAATTTTCTACACTACATGTTTATAACCATGCATATTTACAGCTTATGAGGTTACTACTAATGTTTACACTAGTGCTTTCATCTTAGGAGTTCCAAATATCATTAACATGATAGTTTATCACATATCTATTGTCATGGAAGGAAGTTCTGCAATACAGCTCACCCCAGTTATTGATACAGACACCTCATCCCATATGCCAGTGTTCCTTTCCCTGTAATTGTACAAATGTCAAGTACTTAGAAACAGAATTATTTTTCTTTGATATATTCTATAAATATATGGTTCATTCAACTGGCAAGAGAACATATGGATAGGTTACAATAGGATGAAAACACATCCTTAAATGTAAAAGAAACAATAAGAAGTGAATGTCCATGGAATTTCCTTTCCTTTATCACGGGAGAATGCATATAGAAGTTCTGGCATCCTGTGACTCTCCCTTTCAAAACCCTTTTCTTTATGAGTAAATAATTCATTAAAGAAATGAAAAACTTTCTTGAAGTTGATATCCACTCATATTAGGATCTAAGAAATAGAAAAATGCTTGGAATTTTGAAGGATAAACATTATTTATATTTGTAAAGTTGTGATTTTCAAATATATATTTTGTTGGCTTTTATTCCGTGCCAAATTTGATTGTAATTTTATTCAATCTTATGTACCATGTATTTGTTGTGGAAATTTATTGTAAGGGTTGTGTGATAGTGAGAGAGAGTGTGAAGACTCAAGCAATTGAAGCAAAGAAGGTTTTCGAGGGTATCTCGCGACTAAGCTTCCCGCGAGAAGATGCATGTGCCCTGCACATGACTGGAATGTGAAGAGTCAGTACAAATGGAGACAGCTGTGTCTCGCGAGTATCTCGCGGGTAAGGCCTTCCCGCGAGACGTTCTGTTCTGCCAGACTGTACTATCTAATACACACTTTCTGCACCCACACTATATATACCCACATCACCCACAAATGAATAGGAGAGCCTCTAAGAGAAAACCCTAGCAAAAACAATTGAGAGTTAGAAATTGTTATACCAACAATTCTCTACACATTTGTTTGTGGAATTTCCTCATCTCCTACCTCTCAATTTCCATATCATTGAGAGGTTGATAGCCTAAACACTTACCATGCCCTTTCAGAGTGTCAAGTGATATTTTGGTGCTACTGGGAAACATTGGAAGAAGCCAAGGATGGCAGATGCAACATAGAGCTTGTTGCGGGATCCGGAGAGCTAGACAAGACACGGTTCCGAGAAACCTTGTTGGAGTAGGAGCTTGGAGGGCTTAGGAACATCGGGTAGATTAGGCTTGGAGGGTCTCTTGCTAACCCATATATCCCAACTGATTGTCTAGTGGATCGATTACCGCTTGGAGGGCGGCGAAGAGGTTTTTCACCGAGTTCTTCGGTTTCCTCTTTGATAACACATCGGCGTGTTATCTGTGTTTGCATCTCTCTTCCCTACTCTTGTTCATTTCATTTTACTGCTGTGTTGCTTTAAATATGGATTAGAGTAGCTCTCTCGCTTGTATGCTTGTGTTTACACTATTCCGCACTTAGTATTAAGTCAGTGTAAAATCAACCAAGCCATAACTTTGAATTGGGGGTCTAAACAGCTCTTGTGTTATTTAACACATTTTCGAGCTTTTAATATTTAATGAATCCACTGTATATTTTATGTATATATGTTGTCCTACCAGGTCAAACTTAGTTAACAAGATTTTGTGTCCCTTAAAAATTCCTAACTAGTAAGTCCATCTGTGCTCACATCTAATCTCCAAACTTACCTTCAGCAGATCACCCAGTGCTTTGGTCCATTTTTGTCACCAAGACACCCAGCACATATTTCAAGAACACATTTCATATTAATAAATTTGTCAAAAGCTTACTCTGAAAAGTTGTAAAAAACCAGAATGTGTAATACTCTCCCCCAGAATCAGCAATATCTATAATTGTCTCACTTTGCAGCCCTTAGAAAGGATCAGGAACAACTTTGTTCTCCACCAAAGTTACCAAAACACAGCTAAAACAGCTAACTCCAAAGTAAATGTTTATGAGGTAACTAAAACAGCTATATCCCATGCTCAACGCAGCAAACGGCAGAATAGTACACAGGTCATTCAACTTCATGCTTGACAGTGTATTGAACAACTAATGAACCTCATTCAAAATTTCTTAATATCATCTATTTTCTAATTGTACTGCAATATGCAAGGCTTTACATTTCAAATATTACCACATACATTTCACATTGTAGGTAACCAAACATAAATAACAAACCTAAATAAGTGTAACCAATTATTTACTTTTTTTGTTTCTATTGGCGAGATTTACATGAAAATTTCATGAATTTCAATGAAATATCAAGACCAAACTCATGCAATTACAACCATCATTAGAATCCAACCCTGTAAAATTAATGCCAAATATGGTAAAAATTGTGATGAGCAAGGTAGAAACCAAAATGTATTGTTGAAAATTTTGATTTGCGAAGCCGAAATGCATTCTTCCTACCCAACCCAACGTATAACTTACAAAACCCAATAAGTTTAACCAAAATTCACAAGCAATTGCAAAATGTTAAATTAATAAATAAAGATTGCAGAGAGTGAAAGATAAATTTACGTTCCGGGAACGACGGCGTTTAACCAAGGGAAGGTGGTGAGTTCCACTACTCAAGTTAACCTCCGTGGACATCGCTGCGAGTCAGCCCGAGTCGAGCCGAGTCTTTCTTGTACTCGCCATTTAAGCCAACCGAGTCATGACTCGCTCAGAAATGAGAGAGTGAGAGAGTCAGTGCGTGATTCTTTTGAGTCTGTCGGTGTGTGTGTCAGTGTGTGAGAGACAAGAAAGTATACCATGCTTCAGTATTACTAACTCAGCATCCATTTTGGTGTTTCTTACCCAATAAATGACTGACACCGGTTTCCAAAAGCCACGTCAGATTACTCCATTAATCCAAACAAAATGACCATCTTGACCCTGAAATTTTTTTCAAAAGCCCGCCCACCGACTCCTCTCTCTCCTTCTTCCGCTTTTTGAAATCAAATTCCCTAATCAACTTACTCTTCTCTAGTTCTTCTCTCCCTCTCTCAGATCTTTCTCTCACACCCACACTCCATTCCACCTGCAACTACAAGCTTTTATTTCATCACCGCACTGCTCTCGCTAACATCCAGTTCCGACCACCACAAACCCCGACAGCCACTGCCCAGTGTCTCCGCCGGCACAACATTGCTAAATATCGTCAGTTCCGGCAAGATCAGCCTTTGTCTCGTCAGAAAACCCCCAAACTCTTCTCTTTCTATCATCACCACCCAACACCGGAAGTTTTCTTGCTGCTTTCAACACCCGATGTCACAAATAAGGTTTTTTTTTCCTCCTCTTGTTCCGTTTCTCTTTTGTATTTTTCACATCTTTTTTGTATGCTTTTTTCTTCTCAAAATTACACATGTTTAAACAAACAAAAGAAAATCCAGATGAACGTTTGAGTGTAGAAAGGAAACTTGTACCTGTTTGATAAAATGTCTCAATGAACATGGATGCACTCCTTTGTTCTTAAACAACTATCAATAAAAAATATATATAATATATTGTTAAGGGTTGTTTTTTTTTTTAAATGTTCTTTTGGGTCCCATATTAAAGTTGGGTTTTTTGTTATAGTTTCGTATGTAGAAACATAAAGCTCCTCTCTTTGTGTGACAAATAGTTTGCTGCCTTCATTTTGCTGATAAATGCTTTGTAGATACGTTGGTTAAAATCTTGGTCTTGAACAACTTCATTTTGTGTGTGAAGGTTGTTGAGTGCAGTATATGTGGTTTTCCTAATCTCGTACTTCGTTTTGCCTTCGTTGAGTTTTGAAGGTACTTTGAAGTTGTGGTGTATTCAATTGTTTTTTATGGTAATGAAATATGATAGTTTTACATGATCAATTGCTATGTTCGTTATGCAAAGGTGCAAAGGCTACTTTTAGTCTAGGGGATGATGCTTGGATTCTACCTTGTGAAGGTTCTGCCTTCTAAAATGGTTAGATTTACATGATGATATAAATTTGCTAATGCACAATGGTTGAAATTTTGGTCTTGAACAAGTTCATTCGAAGTGTATGAATTCATTAATATTTGGATTATAATATTCGGAGAAAAGCTCTTGAAGTGGGCTCTAGTGTTTTTCTTAGCATCACTGCTAGATTTTCATGATGAATTGATGATATGAGTTTGTGATTGAATTCATTCAGGAATTGCTATGGCCATCCTTACAATCTGTTTTCACATAAATAGCCAGGCACCTTTCATGTTAGAGGGAAAAAATGGTCCCTTACTTTGTAGCTGCTTTCATTTTAAACTTGCAGAGTTATTTATGATGAGAATTAACATGGTTTTAAAAACCGAACCGGGCATCGAACCGTTTTTAAAAAAAATTCCGGTTCAACCCTGGTTTTTGACCGGTTTTGGGGGTTTTAACCGGACCGGACTGGCTCTCGGTTCTCGGTCGAACCGGCTGGTCTGGTCTGGTTTTTAAAACTATGGAATTAATTTCTTTTTATTACGTTAGGTTGTTAAATGTTTATTGATTTAGTTATTTATAGAGATGTGGAGTTGACAGAGAAGCTAGATTATTCATATGTTGTGGCCTTGGGTTCAGCCTCATTTTAGCAATATTCCAAGCTTTTTGTAAAGTTTTTAGACCCCTTAAAACACAATTGGATTAACCTAGTTAACAAGCCAAGTTATTACTTAGTCCAAATTCCAGATCTAGGTTAACACAATCATATAATTATATCAATGTAAAGTACGGAATATAAAGAACACAAAGATATGATGACCCAGGAGGATTTAACCTAGCTATCCTCAAGGTAAACTTGAATCCACTTATGAAAGAATTGAAGTTTTACAATAGCGACTTAGACCACTAACATCCTATTGCTACCCTCCAGTAGAAAACTTACTGACACGATCACGTGCAAGCTCCGAGACCACAAACTCCTTCTTTCTTGGATTCTCCAACAAGTACAAGCACTCCTGCTTGTGTATCTTTAAGCTTTTATTGCAGTAACTGAATGATCATCAAGCTCTCAATAAAATCTCCTTCTTGATAATCCTAATCATGTGTGAAGGCAACCACCTCTCAGATCTCACAAGAGATTCACACACACAGCAAATAGAGCAACCACTACAACTCTAAAACGTGGCTAGGGTTTCCCTTTTATACCTAGGGCAAAACATAAAACCCTACACGTCATATGGGCTTGGGCTTGAGTTGGAAAATTCTGCAGAAAAACGTTCTGCCCGACTTTCGATCGGTCGAGTCTAATTCTCGATCGATCGAACCAGACCGAATTGCATAATGAATTCTGCAGCAACTCGATTCCAACTTTACATAAAACACATACTTTGAGCAAGTCTAAAACAAGACTAAAAACCTGTTTTGATCATGGTTTGCCAACAATACAAATTAGAGTTCTAATACATTAGTTCCTAAGTACTTAAAACCTAACACTTTTAATGGTTGCTGCTCTACTGATTGCATTTGTGACAACACATATCTTGTATCTACACTTTTATAAACTTGATTATGGTAAAGTATTTTCCAAACAGTCTCCCTCTATTGAATAATGCTCTAGTGACATTATTAATATTAAAAACTATTTGTATTGCTATGTCAGATATGTCATCTTAAACTTCATTGCATATGGCTTTGTTACTCTGCCAGCATTTTTAGAGTTTCCATGTTGGCTCTACAAGAATGCTTCTTGAATGTATCTCAATGTCTCACTTGAGTCAAGTATAACTGTAAACTTTTTATTTTAGAGGAAAAAACAAAAACTTTAACATGTTACATGTGCTTTTGGTTATTTATTTATTTGCTAATATTGTGTTTCATTTTTTTTAGGACCCTACTACAAGATTCTGAAGTATGATGGATAGCATTTTTGGACAATATTTTCGACTGCAATTGGCACAGCTGGGGGACAACATTTTGGACTAATATTTTTGGATAACATATTTGACTTGGACAACTTTTTAGATAGCATAGCTGAAAATTTAGACAATTGATTGCTCAACATGTAGCAATTGTTTTGGAAAATTGTTGTAACTATTAAAGTTACTTAAACATGATGGATTCTTTGTATTAGTAGCTTCTAGTTAAATACTACTTATTTATGCAAATGATGAATGTTTTTTTGCAAAGGTAGAAGATACAAATATAAGCCTTCATCAAAGGTGAATGTTAGTTATGAATGGTGTGGCCAACTTGTTCAGCAACTTTCATTTCCATTTTACTAATGTTATAAGATTGAACTCATATTAATAAGTTGGACTTGTTCAGCAACTTCCATTCCATTATACCAATGTTAAAAGAGTGGGCTCATATCAATAAGTAAAGAAAAATTTACATATATTTGAGATCATTGTAAACTACAATGGTTATTATCCATCTAAGAATATTATACATAAAAATGAGAGTTTGGTCAAATGCTTTAAAGATGATTAGATGATTGAAACCAATTATGCTTTCACGGATGGCCAATTAAAATCAACTAAAGGATCCTACCACTAAGTTTTTGAATTATGATTGATAGTGTTTTTGCAAACTGATTACTTATTTAGAATTGTTCATTTCGATATAAGCCTTTTTCATAAATTTGGTTGCTTACAATTGAGAGTAAATAGTTGTGGCAAATAAGTACATTGAGGCAAAGGGAGCAACAATTAAGAAAAAAACTATTTGATTTCTCTAAAATAATATTACAATCACTCATCTTCACTCTAAAACCTTTCAGTTCCTTATCCATAATGTCCAAGCATTAACTTCTCAATCATAAAAGGTCTTGGACAAGTGACTAATTCATCTATTGGAAACCAGCAATCTTAGACAATTATGCTCAGCAGAAAGCAAACTCAACAACTTTCATTTCCTTTTTCCAATGTCATAAGATTGCACATCAACAAATTGAGAAAGCATTTAAGCTTGGCCAAATCATCACTGTAACACCAAAATACATTAAATTATGATTCAACTAAAAAAAAAATTCAATTGAGAATATGCAATTAGTTGGCAAAATTTTGCTTTGAACAACAATAAAAATACACAACTAATATCCTAGTTGATACAATTATAGCAACCTGTTACAACTACAGTGACTATCACCCTAACAAAGTCAAGTACACAATAGCCACTTAGTCAATTGCATTCAAGTAACGGTAGAAATAAGCTAAAGCTTCTCAGTGCATCAACTCAAGCATCACAAGCACAGAAGCTCACAGGACATAACTCAGCAACAGGCAGCAACTCATCTAAGCAATCTTCTCAACCGCACATATGTACCAGCATGCTTTCCATAATGATCCTAACAAACGAACAACTTGAAATTTAAATATAATAATTTCCATAATAACTCAACCAACCATGAACATACGCACACTCAACTAGATCTCATACCCATTCTTTGGGTATAATCATTTCCATAATAACAACCAAGCTAACACTAAAAAAAGAAGACTGGAAATTTTTTGTTGTTGAGCACTTATACCTTAGAGGGAGGTCTTTGAAATACACTATTCTCATAGAATCAATTCCTTTGGCAAACTCGACAAAACAAAAACATCACATTCTTGCACCAATGACATTCAAATTTTATAGAGATCAAATTCAGAAATAAAGAGCAAGAACACAAACTACCACAAACAAGATAATTATTACAAGGACCAGAATTTGAAAATTCTAACAATGATCAAGAAAATTAATATGTACTAGAGCTGCTTTCGTTCCTAAAGGACTTAATTTATCAAATTGTATATAAGTTCATGATAAAGAAAATTGAATTGACCACAGCATGACTAAATCAAGGTTTCAGGCAAAGAAGATATACTATTAGTACTAAGAAGCAAGTGGCCCCACAACTAGCATTCCCTTTACCTTCAAAAAATTGAATATGATTTTGCCTATATTGAACAAAAGAAGTCCTTTGTAAGGTTAAAATTAAACAAAAGAAAATGTAAAATCCAAAGGCCATCTCCAAGATTATTTTCAAATTGTCCAAATGGTAGAACTTTTAATTTATTGTACTTTTTAGATCACAAGGGTTTTCTTCGGAACTCAGTTGCATTCCAAGTTTAATTTTATAGTATTCACCCAAAATTACATTCTCAAGATTTTGACTTTAATCATTGTCACTAGCTGAATCAAGAGCATTTTCTTAAAAATTCATTACTAGTCTAGCCTAATCATGAAAAATAGAATATTGTGAATGAACAACTTGAACGCACAGAACTCATAATTTTATACTAACACAACCAGAGACTTAAGCTAAGAAAAGACAAAGGAAGAGATAGATTGAATACCTTAGAGCAGACTCTTAGAAAGAGACTATTTATTGGAATGAATTCCTTCAGCTAACCCAACAGAACAGAAGCATCATGTCCCTGCACCAATACCAAATTCAAAGAGATCCAGATCAGTTTCAATACCCTGATGAGTTTTTTTTTTCAGCTCTTTGTTTCACAAAATCTGGGATATACATCAGAAATAAATATCTTGTTTAGGTTATCACATATTCAACATGTTTCAAGTTCTAGTATTCCTACCTTTCTACTTTCCACACTCAAATGTTCCTTTGCCTTTTTTTTATTTTATTTTTTTATTTTTGTGATAAGTGAAAAACTCGTAATTAGTTGCAAATAAATAAGAAGAAAATGAAAAAGAAGATGTGAAATAAGCACTGAAAAGAAACAAATAGAAAGGAAAAATTACCCATTTGCGTCGTTGGGTGTCAGAATCGGTGAGTGAGAAAGTGGCGTAGGCTCTCCAAACTAAAGGTGACGCTAGAAAAAAGAGTTAAGGTGATTTTCAGAGTTTTCAGAGGATACAAAGGCCGATCTCGTTGGATCGGTGATGCTCGGCAGTGGCTGTGAGAACCCATGGCGGAGGTGGGGGTGGAAACGGAAGAGGCAGTTGGACTGAGGAGTAATCCATGTGATTTTGGGAATTAGATTTGAAAGAGAGAGAGTGAAGTGGCAGGGGTTTGAAAAAATTTCCAGGTTTGATTTCAAGGTTTGAAGTAGGAGGTGAAAGAGCAATAAGTGGCGGGCTTTGAAAACATTTCAGGGCAAGACTGTCTTTTCATTTTTTGTTGGTGGAAGTAAACTGAGTTGGATTTTTTGGACAGATGTCAATCATTTATTGGTGAAGAAACACCAAACCAGATGCTGACTTGGTATTACTGAAACAGGATATACTTTCTCGTGAGAGACAAGGAAAAGAGACGGGTAGTTTTGGTAATTTGAAAATAGGAGGTTGGGCCGAGACAGCCACATGGACGATGTGTTTTAAACTTTTACTTGTTAAAGTCGGTGAAAATAGTCGAATACCACGTTTTGGAAAAATTTGTAACAAACTAGCACTGTTCCGAAAATATTCAAGAAACAATTACTTTTTTAGTACTCGAGTTTCACAAAATCGAGTTCTAAATAGTACTTGAGTTCAGTGAACTCGAGTTCTTAGTGAGTCGCTAGCGTGGCACTGCTGATCTGAAATTTGTGTAATTAAAAAAAAATAATGCGGTACTCGATATTACTGAAATGGAGTTTCTTTATAGTACTCAAGCTTCAAACAGTCGAGTACCTTCTTTTTCTTTTCTTTTTTTTTCCTTTTTCTACTTTTTGTTTCTGTTGGAATGGCTTGAATAGTCAAACTAAGTGGCTTGACATTAGCTAACAAACCATTAAATGGCTTGCATGCCCATGTCAGGAAGATGCATGATATTCAAGAAGTTTCATGCGTGAAGAAATGCAAGAGCTTGCATTAAATGTTCTTCATGAATTGTCAAAGAAGATGGCCAAGAACAACACCTGACATGCAAACCAAATTCATGCTTCTTTTCTTTTGGCCGAAATGGATGACACTTTGTTCATAAATGCTTGCCATTTTCTTTGACTTGACAAGTTTCATGAAAGTACCAAAGCTTTGGAAAAAAAAATAAATAAACAAGGTACTCGACTGTAAGAAGCTCAAGTACCATAAGGAAACTCGAGTACCACATTATTTTTTTAATTACACAAATTTCAAGTCAACAGTGCCATGTTAGCGACTTACTAGGAACTCGAGTACTATTTAGAACTCGATTTTGTGAAACTCGAGTAATAAAAAAGTGGTAGATTGCTAAATATTTCCGAAACAGTGCTAGTTTGCCACAAATTTTGCCAAAACGTGGTATTTGGCTATTTTGGCCCTTGTTAAAGTGTCGCAAATGTTTGTTTACAAATATCCCCAATCATATCACTTTCTAGTTTTTTTTTTTTTTTTTTAATAAAAATATCAAAGTTTTTAAAAACACGTATGAAATTTGAATTTTTCATTAATAGAAATTCTAACAACAAGAGGTAAAATACTTATTACCGATAATTATAAAGATGATATTACTCAATTTTAATGTGGGAGCATTGCAACTCTACAGGTGCATTTGTATAAACGGTTAGAAAATGGTATTTTGAATTTAAAATAAGCAATTGTAAAAAAATTATGATGAGTTGTGATTGCAAAATAGAATTTTGAGTTTTAAAAATGTTTTTTTAACTTTTAAGCTCCCAAAATGACTAACCAAACAAACCTTATATAAGCCTAAAACAAACTGAGCTTAGGTTGGTTTATGGGCTTAGTAATAAGCTTGAAAAAAAAAAAAAAAAAAACTCATATCTTATTAATTCTTTCATTAATTGAGAGTTTGGACCACATCTCCAAATTAAATGGGCTTTATAATATACTTGTATTGAATTGTGCTAGAGTTTGAACTTGAGTATGGCTTGATTAATGAATCAAGCCAAGTTAAGCTGAGCTCAAGTTTTTGGACTTTCTTACGAGCTCAAACTCAAATATAGTTTGTAAGCTTGGTTTAAGCTTAAACCAAATTTGAACATTTTACATTTGTTGTTGAGTTGAGTTTGAATTAGGCTCAGCTAGTTTACAACCTAAATTTCTAACCAAATTTCTTCACATTTATTTGCATCCTAAGTGTAGCATCAATTTGATGAATTGCATAGATTATTTATTGCCTAAAGTCCTAAACTTTTTTTCCCCTTAATGTGCAATAGCAATGTCAATCTTTAGAGAAATATTGACATAAAGATAGAAGTGAGTGCTAATTTTGAGTATGTTTTGTATATTAGTATTTTGTTTGAGATAGAAGCCATAATGTTTCCTACAAAATCGCTTATTCAATCTTGCTCTTTTATAAAGGAGGTTTGCATAATTCTAATCCCAAGCAAAGAATAAAGCTGTTCAAGGTCCTTCTCTCCACACACACACACACAAAAAAAAAAAAAAAAAAAAAAGTTGTTCAATGTCCATTGAAGCTTTCTTTAGGACAAGCAAAGCATAAAGTTATTTTATACTTATTGGTTAAATCCAATCTTGTTATGAAATATGCCCCAAATACCTTCCAAATTTCCAGTCTTGTCATGTAATATCTCCTTACTTGAGCCCCTAAAGAAACCGTACAACTCTATCCTTACTTTGTTAGAGAAATGTAAAACCATGACTGAGTTAAAACAATTACATGGGCTGATGATCACTACATCAGTTATAAAAAATGTAATTCTTTAAACAGGCTAATTGATTTTTGTGCAATTTTTTTACACTAAGACCTCAATTATGCAAGTACCTCTTTGCCACAATTTTTTTTTAAAGCAAGTTCAAAAGTTACTTAGACAAATTATGGATGTTCATAATCCCATCGTGAAAATTGGGTTTTAATTGGATGTGTATGCTTCTACTGGTTTACTCCTATTTATTTTTTTGATAGGTTGGTTTCCTCCTATTTATCTGTCATGTTCAGATTGGAAGCTATAGGATTGAAAAGCAATTGACTTATTTCAAAGTGGAATGTGGTGGCCAGGACTTGTTTGATTGCTGAGAATGTAAATGACAGTTGGGCTAGCTAGGCTAAAGAGATGTTTAAGGATTACCATACTTACGGAATATGGGTTCATGATTGTGTCTACCAGCTTGGATATGATTCTACTGATTCAAATCTAAATTCCAATATGATAATTGCAATTGCTATTATAGGTATGCATGCAAAATGTGACTTCTTCAGATATGCAAGGGAACTGCTCATCAAACTTCCCCAAAGAAATTTGGTGGCATTCCATTCTATGATTGGTGCTTATAATCAGTATGGCAGGGTTGAGGAAGCACTATGTTTGTTCTTTGCTATGCTGATTGCTGGAATTTTTGTATGGGTAATATTATTTTTTTTAGTATGGTGTGGATATTGTTATTGGGATTAGTCTAGTGGAAATCTAGGATTGAGATCAAGTGCAATACCTAAAGGTTGAGATTGATAGTTGAAAAAAAAAAATTTCGAGTTCAACCCTTGAATAAAAAAAAATTTTAAAAAGTGTAAAAAAGTTAAAGTTAAAAAGTAAAAATGGTAAAAAAATATCTATGCCAAAATTAGAGATGCAATAATTGCTCGGAAGATTTTTTGGAAAATGCAAAAAAAGATGCAATGGCATGAACTAGTATGATCATTGGTTTAGCTATGCATATCTATATATATCTAAAAGCTGAAGCGTAGTATTATTGTTGCTACACTCCAGTTGAGCCACATCAGCGTCCACGTCATTATCTTTTTTCTTTTCAATTTTTTTATAATTATTTTTAACATTTATTTTTTTTAATATCTACACTTCTCCAACCTTTCTCCCTCCCTTACCTTTTCATCTCCCCACTACCCTCTACATTAATATCATTCTTCTTCTTTCCCTTCATCTTTCTTTATTTTTGTCTCTTCTTATTCACACCCTCTTACTATAAATTCATCACTATCTCTTCCATTTTATGCATAGTTTTCCCTCATAAAAAAAAAAAGCTCTCTCTCTGTCTCTCTCTCTCAATTTTTTGGTGGATTTTTTTTTTTTCTTGTATCTCTGTTTTAGGTTGATAATTTTTTATATTCTTTAAAACTCTACTTTAGGTTAATGCGATTTAGTTTTATTTTTTAAATTGTTGCTTTTTTTGTTCTCTTTGATTGTTAAATTTTATCCTATTGCGTTATAAATAATTAAATATAGCATATAAAAATATAATATTATTCTATTACGTAACATGATTTAGATAATTTTTTTTTTTTAAATTGTTTTTTTTTTTTTTTTGGTTCTCTTTGATTGTTAAATTTTATCCTATTGTGTTATAAAGAATTAAATATAACATATAAAAATATAATATTATTCTATTACACAGCATGATTTGGATAATTTGGTTTTTATTGTAATTTGTTATTTATTCTATTACACATCATGATTTTTTATAGTGCTCAATTTAGATATTAAACTACAAGACTTTACTAATTTTTGTTTATTTTTTAATCCTTTATGGTGGATAAAGTACTCTTAATAGTTGTATTAGAAGTACTTTACTAATTTTTACTTATCAAAAAAATAGTTGTATTAGAAGTACTCTATAATGCCATTTATTTAGAGAAAAGCAAAGTTTAGTCAAACGAAAATAATTAGATGGGTGATAAATTTTAGCTTTTGCAATTTTACTTTAATTGTTATTATTATTTTATAAAAATGCATATATAGAAATTTAATTCTTAGATTTTTCTAATAATTGTTTATTTGATAATATGTTTTGGGTGGATGAAATTACACTTTCTGCAAAGAAAATAATCTTATTTGATTATCAACAAAAAATGTTTTTCCGAATTGGTCCAATTAATCATTGTTAAGTTTATTAATTTTCTTAGTTACGTTTTTTGGTGTTTTGGATTGTAGGTAGAAAAAGTAAGGTTTGAGAAAGTTTGTTTAAAAATAAAAGAAGAATTTTCAAATTTTATATTCTTTTTAATAATTGACAAAATGTTATTGTGGGAGGACTTTCGTCTCGGCCCCCAATCAGGTATTGTTTGCTTTGGGATGGGCAAGGATCGACCTACGTCCCATCCGCACAAATTTGCTCAATCCCACATCGAGGAGAGACGCCTCCTACTCATGCCTTATAAGGCTTTGGCCTAAAGATGAGTGTACCACTCATGTGTAGTAGTGGTACACTCGTTCTTAGGCCAAAGGCTTATAAGACATGAGTGGGAGGCGTCTCTCCCCGATGTGGGATTGATCAAATTCGTGCGGGTGGGACGTAGGTCGATCCTTGCCCATCCCAAAGCGAACAATACCTGATTGAGGGCCGAGACGAAAGTCCTCCCACAGTTATAAATAACTTTTATTAAAAAATGAATATTTTCGTTAACTTGCCTTTTGAATTTCTGAAAAAAATTGTATTATTTTCATTTTGGTACGACAAAATTTATATTTATGATTTATGATTGTTCTTATATTACATTTATGATTGTTCCTATAATAAATAAAAATATGATTATGGTTATTCTTTATTAAATTAGTTTAAATGGTATTTTAAAAAAAAAACCACCATAAACATGATTATCACGCACAACGAGCAGGTTCGCGGCTAGTTGCTTAATAATTCCTGAGGAGATCACATGCCTTGGGGTTCTATGTGCATGTATGTAGTATTCATGTTGGTTTGCACTTCACCACAATGACAGGTTTATGGCGTGGAGCCAACAATTATTTTAATAAATATATCATAATTGATTTTGTAAAGTTATTTCAATTTCTGTTTCATCATTCTTTTGTACAAATGTTTGTACAAGTGTACCACTAGGTCTACACGAGAAAATAGGAAATTTTCTAAGCTGGATTCACTGAAAATAAATCTACTTGATTTCAATTGGAAGACTTCTCGAGATAAAATAATAATAAAAATTTTATTTTAAAATTTGAAGTCAATTGGCGCTGTAACTGAAATTAGAAAGTCTATTTTGTACAAAATTAGGAAGTTCTTTCACTCTATTTTCTCACAAGTCATTTTGCACCCCTTGTTAAAAAATTTCTATTACATTAATCTTACGACTGAATCTCTGTGCTCATAAAGGCAATGGCCAATTCATTACACACTAAACAAAATATAATAGCTAGTTGGGAATTTAGATAACACAATCCAAGCATGATCTCCTAGAATATTAATTAAATGCCAACGAAAAATGGGTTATCTCAATTTTTCAAAGGCCTAAAGAATTTTTTTTTTTTTTTTTAATTATAAGAAAGGCAGTTATTTTATTTCAATAAGTAAAACATGGATAACAAAAGCAACAAAAAGTAGCTGCACGGTAATTAAGTTACAACAACACAAGGAAATCACCTCAGTCAAACAATAACCTCATACAAAGCTGCATTCTTCAGCCTTACCAAAGACATAGATGGCCATTTTTGTGGATTCTCTCCTGTGCACATTAACGCCCTTCGTTTACAAAGCCCTTCGTTTCTTTTTACATTTGAGGACCATGCCATTCGGTTTATTCATTGCTATTGTGAAATTCTGTGATTGATTTTGACATTTGTGGGAATTCCACAAGACAATGACCAAGCCAACTGTAAGATCCTACTAACTACACAATCTTTGAAAATGAATAGGCAAATGATGACAAATCAAGATGTCAAGGCATATAATCTGAATGAAGAAGAGGCTTGGAAATCTTTTGTGCAGAATGTAGTAGATATAGTTTGAGCCAAAAAAGATTATTATTGATACAAGAGAAATTGCTAGGAAATGTTGTGATCTGCA
>JARYZH020001286.1:0-33715 GCA_030021035.2 Notholithocarpus densiflorus
TCCAATATGCCAATTCCTAATTTGGTCCATTATATATATACACATACTT
The DNA here is from genome assembly GCA_030021035.2 of Notholithocarpus densiflorus. NCBI lineage: Eukaryota > Viridiplantae > Streptophyta > Magnoliopsida > Fagales > Fagaceae > Notholithocarpus > Notholithocarpus densiflorus. Next base: position 50 of record JARYZH020001286.1, read on the forward strand.
AGATCACAAACTATCCTTTAGAGTGCTAGAAGTTTTGTAAGTTGATAATTATTGTAATTGTTTCAGATTTAGTGGATTTTCTATGGGATTATCTGTGTCCCATTGTGGTTTTTTCATCTGAGAATTTCGCTTTGGTTTTCCACTTTTCACTTTCTGTCACTATCTTTAATGCTTTGATTGAGGAATTTTCAAATGCATAGATGCGAAAGAGTAAGTCAATTAAGGAAGTAATAGAGAGTATGACCTGAAATAGAATAAAATGACAGTGCTTGCCTTCCTACCACATTAGTCCATAACCTCTGCAATCTTTCAATAGTGATTTCCTTCTCGAATTCCCTCCTAAAAAAAGCTAGAACTTCTTGAATCTCATTGGAAAAATGCTATGTGGAGTGCGATAATAAAAGGGGCATTTTATCGAGCACTTAGCAATAGCATGAGTTTTTTTTAATGATCTTGGCAATGACATGGGGGTACTAATGAATCTCTATCATTCAATCTCAATCTGCTTGCCTAAAAATAATGCTGAAATGCTTCTCACAAAGCCACACCTTGCTTCTCCGGTCCCCAAAAGAACTCAAGCTCTACAAAGCAATAAAAACTCCTCTCTGATATTTTCTGCTTGGCTCTACAGCAATGAAGCTCTACTGTAAACTGCACTATTCTCTAAACTTTTTTCCTTTCTAGCTGTGTTTTCTCGACACTCTTTCAGTTCAACGAATGAAATCTGATGGGCTAGCGCAAGCTGGCTTGCTCAAGCAAGATTAAAAGAAAAAAAAAAGGCGATTAAAAACACTACATACTAAATATGTCATTCTTGCTGCTCGAACCCAACCCTCCCCCTATTTGGGGAGGTACCAACTCACTACGGTGTTCAAACGATAGTGATAATGAGTGTCCCACATTTATGGTTTGAATCTTACCCCCTCCCCCCTCTCCCCATTATCTAAAACAAACTTTAATCCTAACTTTAGCAAGCTTTAAAGTTTTGTGAGTCGGTGTATTCAAAGGTGTGGTCTTATAATATAAGATTGGGATTTAGGAAGAGCATTCTCATCAGTTCTCTCATAAAAAATGTTATTTTGACACACCAAAAATCTACTTTATCATTTTAGCACATCATTTTACAACATACCATTTATCAGATGTTCTATACTATAATTTTATACATTAAAATAATATTTACTACACATTAAAATAATATATTAAAATAATCTATTGTAGACGAAGAGAGACATCTGCTAGGAGGAGAGAGAAAAAAAAATTAAATAAGCCAAACAGTGTTTGGCATTGCTGTATATGAGACGGTACTGTAGCTATGTCTCAATTTTTTTGAGATTTGGAAGAGCTGATGAGGGATGGTTTTTGGTGTTTGGTGTGCCAAATGCCAAGTATTTGGCATTTGGCACACCTGATGAGAGTGCTCTAAGGGTTGGGGAAGCCACACATAAAGGGATAGGATTAGTCAACAAAAGAATCATTGCAATTACATGGAGTGTAAGGATTTGTGATATGAGAAAGAGTGTAGAGAATTGTGAACAAGTGAGATTAATAGGAAAAGAATCATTGCAATTAGAAATGAGAGGGAGTTTTAACTTTTGATCGCTTTGAAAAATTAGATATTTCTTAGATAATTTAATAATATTCATATAGGTGGTCTAGTTAGTGAGTAGGCATAAGTTACGCGTATTGTACATGTACATTTGTAAAATTCAATAAAATTCTTGTTCCACATTTCCTTTCCAATTATACGAAAATGGGCACGTTTGTCTCAAACCAAAAGTACATACGTGTTTTATTAGTAATGCGTATCATTTAGCTAGCAAAGGATAAATATTATAAGAGTCCAAGCAAACACAAAGACTCAAAATTAATCTTCTGCCATCCTTTCCCTACTCATTATTCTTTAAAAATTAAAATCAAATGATAGGTCACACTTTTTAAAGACACAAAACTCATTGTTTAATGTACATTCTTCTTATTTATTTATTATTGTAACTCTATTTTATATGAATATTTCCCATAGAACTGATTATTCAATTGAATATCTTTTTGATATATAATATTTATGTTATAGTTTTTATACTTCCTCTGGTAAAAAATTTCATAAAAGAATTTTAAATATATTTTAATCTATTGAATATTCCATAATAAATACTCTAAATAGTTTTAGTAAGAATTATTCTATTGAATATCTTTGTTGATATAATCATATGATTATTTAAAATTAAAATCTAAGAATATTTCCTATTTAATACAAACATTACTGTATTTACTTTCAAAATAGTGTATAATGTTACTGTATATTTGATTGCGAAGTTTTTAAAATCAAATGTCATATACCATTTTTTTCTTGTTTCTGTATTTTTGTGCCGAATTTTTTAAACAAACTTTTCTTAAAGATACCGAATATCATACTTTACATGTACCGTATTTTACTAATTATCTAGGTCATGGTTTTTTTATTTTACTCTGTACAGACAATTGAATTTTTTGATAGCATTAGTTGGATAGCCAAAAGATAACATAAAGATGTAATTTCCTCTTCATTATGAATGTCAATTAACTAACAATTGATAAATTAAATAAAAAACATAATATAGTCTTGTTCATACTTTATTTATATATATATATATATATATATAATTCAATAGTTGGGGAGGAGAAAAATTTAAATGATTTCATTGAAAATACTAGAAAATATACAAGGTTATTGATGAATCTAGTTTATAATTTGGTCTTTAGATAAGGAGAGAAAGTTACCAATGCCTACAATTTATCTTGTCATTGACCTCTAATGGACAACAACAAAAAATGAAAGAAAAAGATTATGTTATGTTAAAGCTATGTTTGATATTTGGGTGGAAAGAATAAGGAATATAATACTTTTTATACAAATTTACTTTTATATTCTTACGAGTTTTCAATTATAATCAAATATTTTAATGCGATCTCTAAAGTTATTTTTTGAAAATGAGGTTATTTGAAAATTTTTATTTATAAAAATGAGGATTTTATAAAAATGTATTTTGAAAAATTAATTAATAAATACATGTATTTGTATCGGAGATATCTAAGGTTTAAATTCTCTCACTCTCGACTATCAGATTATAAAAAAGAAAAAAAAAATGCTGGTCATTTGCAAGGAATTTGCTCAAACTCAAAAGAGCACTTAAGAAAATGTGGCTTTTATAAATGAGAAATGTTATGTCTACAACATTTTCATAACAAATCATAAGTGGTAGATTGTTATAGGTGGACAAAAAAGTCATTTAAGTTGCAAATTCAAATTTGAACCAGTAACAACTTACCACATGTGATTTGTTGTAAAAATGTTGTGGACGTAAGAACGATGAGCAAAAAAAAAAAAAAAAAAACACTAATGAGAAGTACAAGAAAAGACAGGAAAAAAAACAAATAAGTAGAAAAAAAAAAAGGAAAAAAATAAGAAAGGGAAATGCAACTAGACGAAAAAAGAAAAAAAAAAGAAAAAAGAAGAAGCAGCCAGACGAAACCCATGTGTAGGAAAAAACATTTTGGTGGGCCTGGGGAGAAAACACCTGGGCCCTACCACATTTTTTCCTCACTCCTTCCAACCAAACACCCACTAAAAAAGTTCTCTCCACTTTTCTCTCCTCAATTTTCCATCATTCCTAAAATCCCTGCAAACAAACATACCGCTGGTGTTAACTTTTTTAGCTGGGCTTTAAAGAAAGATTTGGGCTAAATTGCATGTGAGCTTTAGTCCTGGGTGGTGTTTGTGGGTTTCTGAATGGACTAAGCTTTGGACTTGATGGTTGAGGTTCACTTGTTTGTTGACGTGTTGTTTTGTTTCAAAAATTTAAGGAGCAATTGGGTTGAACAAATAAAGAATTTCTAATGGAGACATTGTATTTACCGACATTATAATATTAATGACTCTTTAACTAATGGCACTTCACCTTGTAATTTAGATGATCCTAGATTCAAATGGTAAAAGGAACTAGTAATGCTTTGCTTGTTTGGAGGTTAAAGTTTTCTAAAAATGAGTCATTTTTTAAATAGTATTTTTTAGAATACTATTTTATTTTTCTATGTTTGACAGCGGACTTGAAAATAAACTATTTCATTTTTCTGTTTTTTAGAAAACCATCTACTTTCTGCCCTATCTCACAGCCAAATACGCTCCCTCTAGAGTCCACTGTTTCTGAGCTTATTGATGAAGACACGGGTGAATGGAATGCTACCTTGATCAAACAGGTCTTTCTCCCTGATGAAGCCAGAACCATCCTAAGCATGCCAAGAAGCCATAGACAAGCCAACGATCGCATTATTTGGGCCTATACACCTAAAGGTAACTTCACGGTGAATAGTTCCTACAAGGTGGCCTGGGTGATTTCACCATCTGCTGCCATGGAGGAGGTTTCAAATAATGATGCGAAGAGACAATTCTAGTGAACAATCTGGTACCTTGCTATACCGAATAAACTGAAGACCTTTACCTGGAGAGCATGCCGAGACATTCTTCCCATGAAGAATAATCTATGCCGCCGAGGAGTCCTTGATAATGCCACGTGTGAGGCTTGCGGTTTGACTGCTGAAACAAGTGGACACCTGTTCTGGGATTGTACTAAGGCACGTGAAGTATGGACAGCAACAGGGATAGCTTTTGATACAAATGTTGTACATCATGGTGAATTTGTTGATTTTCTCTAGTACCTTTTATTTGTGCAGCGCATGGAAATGAAGTTGATTGAACTTATCATCATCGTCGCCTGGTGCATGTGGTATAATCGCAACAAGACACGGCTTGGGTCCCCAAGACAAACCAGCCACGAGATTATCTACAAGGCTCGCTCCATACTTGAAGATTTCCAGCTCGCCCACCTTGCACGACCACGCTTCAAAGACCAAACGGATGCCTGTTGGATTCCTCCATCCCTCTCGTGGTACAAAGTCAACATGGATGTCGCAGTTTTCTCGAACCTTCAAACTGTTGGTATTGGTGTTATCATTCGTGATCATGAGGGAGCAATGATTGCCGCATTGAGTCAACACCTGCGTTTGCCTTTGGGTCCTTTGGAGGCAGAGGCTAAAGCAATGGACGTGGCAGCCTCTTTTGCATGGGACATGGGCAATAGGGACGTGGTTTTTGACAGACTCAAATGTGGTGTTTGGCGCCCTCTGTGGCACCATTACTCCCCAGGTCTCTATCATAGACGTCATTCAAGGCACGATTCACAGACTCCAAGACTTTAGACAATCTCAAATACAACATGTGAAAAGGAACGCAAACAAGGCAGCACATATTTTAGCACAACATGCTAAAGGAATTGATGCTTTTGTAACCTAGATAGAGGAATGTCCACCTTTTCTGGAATTCATTGTATTTCAAGATGCTATGTACTTATCCTCGTCTTAGTAATAAAAATTTTCTCAGTATTCCCTATCAAAAAAAAAAAAAATTTCTAAGAAAACTATTAAAAAATAAGTGCATAAGCTATTCTATTTCAAAGTGAAATATTAAACAAAAGGACATTTGAGGAAAAAAAAAAAAAAAAACCAATTTCAGATTCTTTTGAGCTTAGATTAGGAATCAAAAGTTTATCTAGATATTTATAATCTTAAATTATCTATGTTGAAGTACAAGAACTCTAATTGGGAATTACAGTTAACTTCATTGGTATTCTTGTTAACATAAACACTAAAAATTGCAGGTCGATGACTTTCTCCAAGTGATACATCTTCACATAGTTCAAATTCTTAAAAGACAGCGACTTTCTTGCATGAAAACAAATTACAACAAATTTTCCCAATTAACGCTCGTTGGAACTCTTTAAATTTTTTAATTATATAAATCAGAGTCACACTAAGTCATTGGAATGACACAAGATATGACCCAAATCCAAGAACTCAGAATGAACATACCTAAAAGAAGCAGTGCTCCAATTAAAAAACATAGTAGTAACAAATTCAACACCTAAGAAACATGATTTAGAAAGTAAATTCAACATAACAACCATCTATACAATAGCACGAAATAGGCAGAAACAAAACGGAGGAAGAAAAAAAAAAAAAAAAAAAAAAAAAACCAACAAGCAAAAGAATAGAGCACAAAACACAGGATATGACCCAATCTAAGAACTCAGAATGAACATACCCAAAAGAAGTAGTGCTCCAATAAAAAAACCCAGCAGTAAAAAATTCAACAGCGAAAGAAAAATAGTTTACAAAATAATTTCAACGTAACAACCATCCACACAACAGCACGAAATAAGCAGAAAGAAAACATAAAAAGGGAAAAATTAAACCATGAGGAGAAATAGAGCACAAAAGAAATTGGGATGTAGGGATACCACAACTCAATCACCCAGCTTATGTCAGAGGAGAGGAAGGAAGGGAGGAAGGCTAAGAGGCTGCCATTAGAAACTGAAACAAAAGCTGAAACAGTGAGAAACAAAAGGGGGGGAAGGGGAAGGGGAAGGAACTAAACCTGAATCGGTGAAACAAAACGTGGAAGAAAGGAATTTGAACCGTGTAACAAAAGAAAAGCAAAAGGTTTTACAAAGGGTTTCAGTTGAGAAGGCATTAGTTTGGGCTTGGAATTAAATTTATAAGAAGTGGGCTTTATAGTGGAAATAGAGCTTGAAATAATTTTATAATTATTGCTATTTTAAAGTTTTAACTGTGAGAAATCAAAAGGTTTTACAAAGGGTTTCAGTTGAGAAGGCATTAGTTTGGGCTTAGAATTAAATTTATAAGAAGTGGGCTTTATAGTGGAAATAGAGCTTGAAATAATTTTATAATTATTACTATTTAAAAATTGGTAAAAACTATTTTAAAATTGAAGGACAAGTTCAGAAAATATGATGGAAATGATATGGCTGCTGATGTGGCACAATATGAGTGTAGCTACATTAATTGCTATGCTTCAGCTGCTATGTCATCTACTCTAAAGGGATTTCGATTCGCTGCTCACCACTATATAAGCACCAGACCTCCACTTTTCTCTGGTACGCAGAAAATCCCTAGCTCTCTTACTATAGAGTTCTTAGAAATTTCTCACTCACTAACTTGACCTTTGGAGGGTTTTTGGCCGGTGCCACACCGGTGCCTTCTGTTCGGTCCTTGTGTTCTTGTTCCACAGGTACCAATTAGTGTGATTTGGGATCAACAACTCACTAACGATTTTCGTGCATCATCAAGACCCATTAACAAACACTTCACTGTACATTTTGGTTGAGTGGTACAATCTTCCTAGATTAAAGAGAGAACAACATTTTAGCTTCAAACATCCACAGGACCAAGAAAAATACATAATTCAAATGCTCCAATTGAAATGACAATAGATACCATGCTTAAATACCTACAATAGCCCTTAGTAAAGTGGACTTTTCCTTGATCTAGCAAGACCCATGACTACTATCATAGTTCCAGGCAATGCATAACCATTCGAACTCTTCACAACTTTGTCAGAGTACTTCTTTTTACCCTTTCTTGTGACAGTCAAGTTTTTCCAAACAACTGAAGCCCCTGTAATTTTCCTTGCTACAACTACACCTTCTGGTAGTGGTAGAGATGGCAAGGACCCACTATTGAGGTTCGAGAGAGATGAGGAGGCAGGGGGGATCGCAATGTTAATAGTGTCACGGTCACCTCCTTCCTCCACCCTCACATCAACGTCTGTATCGTCCCATTCTGGGGAATCCTCAAATGAGATGGGCACCCTACTTGCTGGACTATTAATGGAATCATGTCATTAAGAGCACATACACACGAGATTTTACTCAATCATGAGTCTTAAAGTGCTAAACAAATGTCCTCATAGTAGACAGTGGCGGATCCATGAATTTTTTTCAAGATTGTCATTAAAAAACTTAAATTTAACAAAATTTAATAAAAATAAAACTTGCATATATCGATATCACAAAAAAAAACACGCAAATATATAAAGTTTTAAAATTTTCTTTTACGAGTTTTCATATTATGAAATCATTGTATGATAACTTCATTATCAATGCTATTAGCTACATCATCTTTGTCAATATACACAACCAAGCAATCATTAAACTATTGATCTCCCATTCAATTACTAACCTGACCAAAATAAGGAACAATATAAACAAAATGCATCATCCTTTTTTTTTATATGTCCAACTAATTTTTGTATTCTTTGAATTAATTAGGATTAAACAGACACAATGCTCAACTAATTTCTTTTTTAAGGGAAATTATGGCCAAGAGGTTGACAAGAAACTCTTTGTAAATATGCTCTTCTTATTTCATCTCGATCATTAAGAAGAAAAAATGAAACATGTTCCCATAGCTTAGGATAAGAAAGAAGATTATTTAAGTCAATACGAATTTTCTTAGAAAATGAATCTTGCAATACAAGTGATTTCATTATAAGAAATTTGTTCGCGGTGCTAGCAAAAGAATAAAGAGTAAACTATAAGTTCATTCAATATATTAACTTAGGTATTCAACCGTTACATTAATTATGTTTTACAAAGTATTTAGGTATTACTCTGGTGCATATGCGTGTGTAGAAAATGTATCAAATAAATTCAACAAATTTAGCTAAAGACTAAAGAAAACACTAATAGTCTGACTATTTGAAAATATGTGTTTTTTAGAAAAAAAATATATAATGATTTTACAATATGCCTTTTGAAAACACAATTTAAAAAATCACAATTATACATTTGATTTGGGCTTTTGGACTAATTTGCATTTGTCTGGGAAATTTTTGAGAAGTACTATATACACAATATTTTCATAATACTTTTATAACAAATCCTAAATGGTAAGTTGTTATTGGCTCTAATGGGAGAGATCAAATTTTATATTTAATGGGCTCAAATTTTTATTTAGGGTCTGTTGACACCCTATTTTGCAACTTGCATTGAACCTCACATGGAGGGTAAAAGGGTAATTTCACCTTGGGAATATGCATCTTAATTTTGGCCATTATATCCTTAAATCTCATTTCACCAAAATGATCTTGATGTTGTAACGATCAAATCGACTGGTCATAAGCTCTAATCGGACCATCAGATTGAAAGTTATCATCAAATCAAGTTTTAATTGCCGAGATGCACTATCATAAATTGAGTCCGACTATATGTGATTATGAACAATTGATTCCAATTGGTTATAATTATAATCAATTTGGGATTAATGATGTGTCATAATTTGATTGGTTAGGGTTACATTTTATGGTAAGGTTGCACACACCTGATTAATTAGATAGTTAAACATTAATTATTCAATGAGTAATTTGTTCAGTTATCTTTTAATTAGGGTAAATTTGAACTAATTAAGTCTAAAATGAGAGTGACTGGAGCCTATTAATGTTAATTGGGAACTAATTTGAGACCTATTAATGTTAATTGTGCTGAAATTATTTTCTAACAAATAACCTCTTCTCACCATTTCCTTGATATCTCTCCAAATATTTTGAATCTGTGAATGAAGTTAATTTTCTCAGAAACTAGACATCTGGGGCTTCAATTTGAGCACAAGAACGAGACAATTCTGATCATAATTGAGTAAGATGTGATTTTTTGAAGTTGGCTCTATAGGCTGTTACAGTAGCTACGGGAAAACCGAATTTTGCTTGCTCCTCACTCCCACCAATCTCTGAATTTAATGCACCTGATTTCCCCAAAGGCTAAAATGAGGTCTAGGTTCATGATTCTTTGTCAACTCTCATTAAATGGCCTTCCATTCATATTTCCTCCCCCACTACTATATAAACCCCTCATCTCCCCCATTCCAAGACACGCAAAAATCTCATCACTTCTCCTCTCTTGAGTTCTAGTGAAGTTGAGTAGTCTTGTCATATCTTAGTCTTCCTGAGACTTAAGGTATTGAGTGAGACTCACTCTTCCTCTCCTAACTCTTCTTTTCCTCCACCCTTAGGACCTCTATCAAGAGTCTCCTCCTCTACCGTATGGATCTTGCATGAAGGTATAATCTCTCTACCTAACTTGTTTTTTTGTGTTGCCATGATGAGAATTTAGGATTAAAGCATGATAGTAATTATTTAAATTCTCTTAAATGTGTTTGAATGTTCTTAAATGTTCTTATGTGTTCTTCATATGTTCTTGGTTGTTCATCACATGTTCATGCATAACATTAGTTTTGATCTTAAATCCACATCAAAAACATGAAAAAGATGTTTGTTTAATAATTATTTTAAATTCTTGAATCTAGGATATCACCATCCACACACATTCACTAGAATTTATTTTTCAATCCAAATGAAATGCTTAATAAATTGAATTAGGGTTTATCACATTCACCCACATTAAATTCAACATGCAAATTGATTGACATATTGGATGATATAATATAAATGTTGGCCACCATAGTCTAGAAGACCGGTTTCATCGGGCAAGGTGGGTGCCTAACATCTTCCCACCTTGTAACACATAGCCTTCGAGCTTAGATCAAGGGTAGATAGACCAATGCTTATCCTTGTAATTTTCAATTTCTAGATTGTAACTAGGAAACAAAGCCATGTACTTTATCTTAGATTGTATCTAGGAACAAAGCCATGTAATTTCTTATGATCAATGTAAATTCAATTGCAAATCAATAAAATAAGGATTTTTTTTTTTTAAATTTTGGTTTTCTTATTTATTCCAATAATTAAATAAGTGGCGACTCCATTGTAATGTGTGCTAGCCCGAAAGCCTGGTAGTATTAGCCGTGGATTGTGGTCTTCCTGAGATTCACATACCTAGCGGTGAACCTACCACCCACCGCGACAAGGATCATCATAGTTATGCCATGGTGGTTCATAGGGACAAATTGTACCGTTTGGACCAACGCGGTGCTCTTGGCGTCACAAGTTGAGAGGTACGACATCCTAGCTTGTGGGGACCTTTAACTTACCTTCTACCCATGTTGTAATGACCCATAGAACTTATCTTTAGGTCGGTCCATGTAAATTGCATTGCATTATGCATGTGTTTAGCCATTGTTTGAACCATGATAAGCTCAAGTCCAAAGCTTGAGCCTATCATAATTGTTTGAACCATGTATGCTATGAAAAAACTCAAGCCCAAAAGCCTATGATTGAACTCTACTTGACATGGGGGCCCAATTTGTTTTTCTAGAAAAAATATAACATGTGTGCATGCAGTTTTCCAAGCGCAAGCCCAATCAAGTGAAGGTTCAGGCCTTTAAAGGTCAAGCTCAAGTCAACCAAGCTCATCGTCAAATTCATTTGCCAACCCAAACTCATTCCTTGTAGCCATGGTTGAAGAGAATACATTGAATGAGCCCATGACCAACTTCCGTGAATTGTTCAATACTTTGGTGGCGAGCCAAGCCCAACTTCATGAAGAGTTCAACACTTTGAGTCAAAAGCTCAAAGGAAAAGATACTGCCACTTTCCAAAATGATGAGAATGAAGTTCAAGGCCCGCAATTGACTGAAAGTGAGAAAAAATTGAAGGAGCGCTTGGATCAAATGGAACAACTATTTCAAAAGTTTCAGTGGAAGGATGATGCCATGAACTTCCATTCTCTTTCTCTCTTCCCACAAGTAAGAGCTCCACCAAAATTCAAGATGCCAAGCTTGGACAAGTTTGATGGGACAGGCTGCCCCAAAGCCCATTTGAAGATGTACATAAGGGCCCTCCAACCCTTGGGAGCTACTGAATAACTTTTGGCCCAAATGTTCCAAAACACACTTACTGGTGCTACACTCTGTTGGTTTTTGAATCTTGAAGACTCTTTAATCCGTACTTGGGAGGACATTGGCAATGAGTTTTATAAGCAATACAAATACAATACCGAAGTGGAAATTACTAAGCGTGATTTGGAGACAACCAAGCAAAAGCCCAAGGAAACTTTCTCAGTTTTTATCACAAGATGGAGGGCAAAAGCAGCCCAAATGACAAATAGGCCCAACGAAGAAGAGCAAATCCAAATGGTGGTGAAAAATTTGTTGCCCACATACCACAAACATCTCTTTGCCTAATACTCTCCTAACTTCAAAGCCTTGATCATATTTGGTACTCAAGTGGAAGATGTTGTCAATGAAGGAAGCTACACTTCTAAGAAAGCGGCAGCCCACACCACCAATGAGGAAGCAGTCAATGCTATAGATTCTCAAGCATCATCGATTGCCAATCCTAGGCCTCGAAGGAAGTTCAGTGAACTCCACATACCCATGAGCCAATTGTTTGAAAGGCTCAAAATTGAGGGATATCTCAACCCACTTGACCCTCGTCCTCATCCAAGCCCACTGCCAAAAGGGTACAAGCCACATGAGTTTTGCATATATCATCAAGAACCTAGCCATCAAACAAACAAGTGCATCAACCTGAGACATGCCATTCAAAATCTAATTGATGAAAAAGTTATCACTCCACCTTCATCCGCTGGTCGATCAGACTTTGCCTAAGTTCAATTCCACAAGTTGTTGAGCAGAAAATTTTTTTTTTTTTTTTTCCTCATGTTGGTCGGAATTGGCACCAAGTAGTGAAAACAGGGATACAACCTAAAAACCAACACCAAGTAGTGGAAAGGGGGATAAAATGTAGGAATCAGCACCCAACATGGAAAAAATATAAAAACCCTGGCATTAGCATCAAGGGCCTGAAATCAGCACCAAGATATTGGAAGAATTCGAACAGATATTTTATTGATCAAGTCAATCATATCAATACTAAACTGTAGGTCCTTTAAATAGGGTTCCCAAGCTATATCAAGGAAGAAACGAAACTAAAAAGGAAATACTTTCTAACAAAACAAGTAAATAGATTATAAACCTAGTAGGAAAGAAAAATAACAATTTAACAGATTACAAAAAAATAAAAAATAAAAAATTTTAAAAAGCAAAATATAAATTAAATTCTTAATATAAATCATTGCCCAACTGGTAGCAAGCTTTCCATTGTCAAGCCATCTGATCGGGGATTGCATGTAGTGTCCGCACCAAATAGACTAGGCCTTTGTCCCTACAGCATATTTTAGGATGAACCCTACCTAACAATTACACTTAGACAAGTGGAACAATACTATTCTTACTCCCAGCAACATGATATGGAAAAAAGTTGTAAAGGTGAAGGAACTCACTCTCATGAGCAGAGCCAAGCAGAGATGGCGCTTTATGTCCCTTCTGAGATCCTTGGGAAGATTCTGAAGCAGATTCTCTTCATCAACACCTCTAGTTTCTTGCCATTTGTATTGTTCATACCTCCTAATCCGCTCTCTCAAATCCTCAGGGAGCAAACGGTGTGCCATCCACTGTTCTGCATCCCGCCTTTTGACTCTCATCTCTTCCAATCTTGTAGTTGTGGATTGCAAATATGTCTATTTCAAAACAAGCTGAATTCATCATAACATAGAATACAAGGGGCTTCATACAAGTTAAACTTTGTGTTTCCATAGCAGACAATTGAGCCTCAAACAACCTAAAAGTGAGCTTCATCTCATAATTTTAAGCCACACATTGAGCTAATATTTCTAAGTCATCCAACCAGCTGCCTTTGATTCAAATAAAAACATAAGACAAAAAAGGAGTATATGTGATGGACAACAAGGGTTTGCTTCAAGTAAAAAAAAAAAGAATCTGAAATTAAAGAAGATCAATCATGGGAAATTTTTTAAGCATTTCCAGAATCGAACCAAACGTAGCTTACATGAAAGCTGTGCATATTCTAACACAAAATAACGCATGACCAATTCTTGAAAATATAAACGCTTCTTGAAAATATAAACGCCAGACTTTGATATAAAAATCCTTCAAAGTGTACCCATAGATGAGCGGTCCATAGTCCATAGTCCATACAATTAGCAGGTAAAGAACCAAATTAAAGTTTTAAAAATCATCCTGATAACATAAACACAACTAAAAGCTGTAAAGTAAAATGGTTAGTACCAACCTGCATATTCCCTATCAGAAATGAAAATAGTACCAAGCCAGAGATTGAAATGAAAACTGCGAAGCAGATTTCCCAGACATAGGTACTTGTTGCAAGATTTTGACCAAGAGAACTGCAAAACAAAGAAGCAAGTATAAATTATCAGACAATAATTTTAGAAGTGAACTGCCCTGTGCTCTACAAGCACATGTTTATATACATACATACATACATACATACATACATGCATACATACATACATATATATATGTATGTATCAGATAACAAAGTCCACATGAAATATAATAAAATGCACAACACAATAAGATAAGACTAGTTCTATTCATGGGCTGAAAATGCAAGAAACGAGAACAGAAATTCAATAGGTCACATTTACACCTGAGAACCTAATGAGATCATATAAGGTTTTTTTTTTTTTTTTTTTTTTTGATAATTTGATAGCATATTAGTAATGTTACATCACAAACAAGGTTCAATCTTTCATCAGGAGAATCTCACCCGAGTCAGATCCCACAACCTTCATATCCCTTCTCCAACTAAATCAAGATCCTCTCCGTTTAAAAGGAAATTGACCGTTTAGTTTTCAGGGATCAAAGGGTGTACATGGTGCCTGGTCATTTAAAATTTCATCCCACCAAATAAGGAATGATAATTGACTTTACACCAACTAGTACACCCTTGGATTCTTGAAAAGTATCATAAAATGAACCCTCTTTATTTCAAAGATAAATAGAGAGGATCTTCCACCACCCCACCCCCCCTTCTCCCTCTCTCTTCAAATAAAAATATAAAAAAGACCCTTCTTGCCACTCCATGCTAGTTAAAGGTCATTTCTTATTACTTCCACCGACATCAATTTCAGTCTCCCTTTACCCTTTTTGCATCTACTGGTTAGACCCAACTCGCTATTTCATGTCTCCAACTTGATCACAATTATCATTTCATGTCTCCAGAAATTGTATATTTACATAACATTCAAAGAGAGAGAGAAGAGATGACGTCCTAGGATAAATATGAAATATCAACCCAATTTATGATCATCTATCCCTTCTCGTCCAATCAATGACATAATGTGATTGAATAAACCTGTTAAGTGACCAATAATATACGTCATTCAGCAGAAAGAACAGGCAAGAGCCCCACACACACACACACACACACAAAATAAATAAATAAAAAATAATTATGAAACCATGAGATTGAATAATAATTTTTTTTAAAAAGCAAATGAGCACTGGATATGGCACCAGTAATATTTCTAAACCAGGGCCTGTTACTTGATTATTCCGCATACATCCAACATATGTGCAATGGCAAACTAGAGAAAGTAGAAATGGGTCCATAAAATGAGTTGTTAGCTATATTGAGCACTTTGACAGTGGAACTCAAAAAAATGTCTGATACATCACATTCTATGTGGTTGTTATAGAGATTGATAACTGTAATGTTTGAAGTCCAATTCCAAAACCAACCCGGAGCTTTGCCTGAAATTCCTGACATGGACATATCTAAAAAACTGAGGGATCTTTGTGATTGTAGCCATGAAGGAAATTTAGGACCTATCTTGATTGAGCTCATGGAGGCATATTCAAGTTGGAAGGGGGGATCCCAATTGGAATTGACATTAAAGAACAAACGTGTTTTAGACATATAGAGATGCTTTAATTTTGAGAGTTTTTGGAAATGCCCTTCATCTACGGTACCTGTTAAAGAATTTTTTCCGACATACAACGTCTCTAACTCAGAGAGAAGCCAAAGACTGTTTGGAATGGTGCCATTCAACTGATTTTGGTTGAGGCATAATATTCTCATACGAGATAAATTCCCAAAGGAAGAAGGTATAGGACCATTTAAAGAATTAAGTCCGAGATCAAGATATGTTAGATGCTTAAGTTGGCCTAACGGCTCTGGAATTTGTTCAGTTAGCTTATTGAAACACAAGGATAAATGTTCTAATTTCTCTAAATTGAAAATGCTAGGCGGTATTTTGCCTTTCAAAGAACTGTTGTACAGTTCAAGCCTTAAGAGGCTTGTACTGAGATTAGAGAACCAATTAGGTATCTCATGATTGAAATGATTTTCAGAAAGATCAAGGACTCGAAGAGACGTGAAATTGACAAATCCAAGAGATGGATTCAGGCTATCAAGCTGACAATTAAACAAGTATAGCTCCGAAAGAGATGGGAACTTACTCATTATTTGAAGCCAATCAACTTCTCTATGAAGGTCAGCATCACTTAGTTCAAGGTATTGAATGGCAGAGAGACCAGACATCCAACGAAGGTTATGTACATAAAGGTCAGAATTAGATCCAAGAGACAGATAGCGAAGGCTTGAAAGGTTCCCAAGCTGATGAGGAATGAGTCCACAGAAGTTAGCGCCTGAGAGATCAAGATGTGTGAGACTGTACATTGAACCAAGGAAAGATGGGATCGGAGTACAATTAAAGTCATTGTAACTCAAATTCAAGTAATTCAAATGTTCTAATTGGAGCAAAGAACCACTAATCTCACCGCCTAACCTCATTGGATAATTGAGGTGGAGCTCAATGACTCGGCCAGTTTTATTGTCACAGAAAACTCTGTCCCATATACAGCAATCTTTATGGTCAGACCAGGATGAGAGGACGTGTCCATGATCAGTGAGACCACGTTTGAGCGTTAGAAGGGCTTGCTTGTCTTTTTCATTGCAAGAGACACTTGAGATTGACTCTGCTTTGAAGAATAAGAAGCTTAAACTGAAGGTAACAGAAAGGAACCATAAGAAAAGCACATGATGAGTTGCAAAAGAGGCAGCCATTGTAACGAAGGAAGAGAAGTTTGAAGGAAGAAAATCTGAAGCGTGAGCATATTGTAATTAACTCGTCATAATATATATAGTGATTCTTCAAACCCTTTCTCAATTTTCTTATTATTATATTGTTTTAATCAAGACCTTGACTTGTTAGTGTTTTTATATTATTTTAAGCCAAGACCCACAATGATCAACGCTAACCACTCAGGGTGATGAGATATAGTGCCCGTTTGTTTCAGCTTTTAGGGGCTGAAACGCGCGTTTGTTAAAAAGCTGGACAGAAATCACCGTTTGGTGAAGCAGAAACGCAACTTTTATATAAAAGTTGCGTTTTGGATGAAGGCATAAACGCGCAAGACAATTATGGACCTTTGGAGGTCCATAAACAAAAAGTCGAATGCGCGTTTGAATGGTATCCGTTGGGCTCTGCTGAAAAATACCAAATTACCCTTGATAAATGGCTTCAGTTCTCAAATGCTCAACGCCTGAAGCTCTGAAGCTCAACGCCTCTCATCTCTTCTCTGCTCTGCCCTCTCCGTGCTGCTACAAGTCTCTCCATGGTAAGTCATCCGTGAATCTTCTTCCTCTTCTTCTTCTTTCTTCGTCTTCTTCAACGCGCACTGATCTGTATTTTTTTTTTTTTTTTTTTATGTCTAATCTGATCTGAGAAATACATTTTGAAGGTAGAGATTTGATCAACAAAACACCAAGCAACACTGATCCGCTGACTTCACTGCCATCAACGAAGGAAAAGAGCGAAACTTGGATGTGGGTTTAGCCAAAAACACAAACCCAAATGCTCCTTTGCCCAGCAATGGGCCTCTCTCCCACAATCCTGCGTCAACAACACCGCCAAGAACCAACAGACAAAGTGCCAAGAGAAAAGGGAGAAAAAAAAAAAAAAAAAAAACAAAGAAGGAGAGCTCTGAATATTCTGGAGTTTGGAGGAATGGCAGGGGAAAAAAAGGAGGAAAGAAGGATAAAAAAGAAAAGAGAACGAGTATGTGTGTGGAGGATAATAAAAGAGGGAAAAAAAAGGAAAAAAAAGAGAGAAAGAAATGCCGTGTGTGGAGGATAAAAAAAGAGGGGGGAAAAAAAGGAAAAAAGAAGAATGAAATATTATCACTATTTTTTCACAATTTTTTCACAATAAATTTTAAAGGGTAGGTTATTATTAGCTAATATTGGTGAGAAAAAAATAATTTTTTTAGAAAGAGAAAAAAATAATTTTAATAGTATGTTAAAATTAAAATCAGTATCAATTTTTATCACAATATTTTCACAATAATCTTAAGTGGTAGGTTATTATTAGCTAATATTGGTGGGAAAAAATAATTTTTTTAGAAAGAGAAAAAAATAATTGTAATAGCACGTTAAAATTAAAATCAGTATCAATTTTTATCACAATATTTTCACAATACTTTCACAATAAATCTTAAGTGGTAGGTTATTATTAGCTAATATTGGTGAGAAAAAAATAATTTTTTTAGAAAGAGAAAAAAAATAATTGTAATAGCACGTTAAAATTAAAATCAGTATCAATTTTTATCACAATACTTTTCACAATAAATCTTAAATGGTAGGTTATTATTAGCTAATATTGGTTAGAAAAAAATAATTTTTTTAGAAAGAGAAAAAAATAATTGTAATAGCACGTTAAAATTAAAATCAGTATCAATTTTTATCACAATATTTTTACAATACTTTCACAATAAATTATAAGTGGTAGGTTATTATTAGCTAATATTGGTGAGGAAAAAAAAATTTAGAAAGAGAAAAATTGATTTAAGTATGATGAAGTAGTTGATTTAAGTATGAACCAAACTCACATGCAAAAAAAAAAAAAAGTACAAAATAAACTTCCTTATATATACATTGTCCTTTTTGGTAATTTATCCCTCAAACTGCCACTTTTATAAGTGCTAGCCAAACACTCAGCTTTTTCAAAAAGCACTTTTTAACAGCTTTTACCAAACACTCGGCTTTTTAAAAATGCACTTTTTCATTATACACTTTTTAAAAACTTAACTTTTTCATTATGCACTTTTACAAAAAGCTGAACCAAACTCACCCATAGAGTCCATTTGGGAAGATATTTATTTAATTTTGTAGCTTCTTTTTTGTATTATTTAAGGGTCTAATTGTACTGTTAGTATTATTCATGAGTCATATTATATGGCAAAAATAGCCAAATATCACGTTTTGATAAAATTTATGACAAACTAGCACTGTTTCGAAAATATTTAGCAATCTACCACTTTTTTAGTACTCGAGTTTAGTAAACTCGAGTTCCTAATGAGTCGACAGCATAGCACTGTTGACTTGGAATTTGTGTAATTAAAAAAATAATGCAGTACTCGATATTACTGAAATGTACTTCTTTATAGTACTCGAGTACCTTGTTTTTCTTTTTCTTTTTCTTTTTTTCCCCTTTTTCTACTTTTCATACAGTAGAGTTCTTTTCTATCTATCTGTCTCACGTAGGGGCACTCTTTCTTCTTTTCCTTTTTTTTTTTTTTTTTGATCTCCTGTAGGAACTCACTCTTGCAAGTCAAAGAAACTTGTCAATCAAAGAAAATGGCAAGCATTTATGGCCAAAGAAAAGAAGCATGAATTTGGTTTGCATGTTAGGTGTTGTTCCTAGCCAATTTCTTTGACAATTCATGAAGAACATTTAATGCAAGCTCTTACATTTCTTCACGCATGAAACTTCTTGAATATCATGCATCTTCCTGACATGGGCATGCAAGTCATTTAATGGTTTGTTGGCTAATGTCAAGCCACTAAATTTGACTATTCAAGCCATTCCAACAGAAACAAAAAGTAGACAAAGGAAAAAAAAAGAAAAAAAAGAAAGGTACCTGATTGCACTAATACCACGCGTTATAGCACTCGACTTAGTGCAGTCGAGTACCTTTTTTTTTCCTTTTTCTACTTTTTGTTTCAGTTGGAATGGCTTGAGAGCATCTCCAATAGGCTTTCTAAAGCCAATTTTAGAGAGCAAACACACCAGAAATTCACTTCAACAGCTTCTCTGTAACGCCCCAAAATCATAAGCAATAAAAGTCTATATAATCTGAATAATTCATAAAAATATTAAATAAAAGAAACCAGCAACCTTAAATCTCATCACAAATGTCAGAGCTCTAATTCACCAAGGACAAAATATCCTCAAAATAATTCTCCAATACAATGTTTAATGCCATAAAAAAATAATAATAAAATCATCAGTTCCACAAAATGGTTCGTAACTGCTGTCTCCCAAGAATCTCTACTCCAATAATCCCTCTAATGTATCTATAATGGGAAATAAAGGGGAGGTGAGATAACTCAATAAGTGGAATTCGCTAACATTGGGGTGTGGGAACAAACCTTTCAAATAAATAATTCTTACAATAATTTCATAACTTGTAACTCATCAATACTTATCATCAAATACTTCATATATATATATAAAAAATATCTTTATATTGTGAGCCATCATAATATATATATTAATACCATCACATAAACAATTTCCTAGACTTTTCTCGCAGGTCAACGTTTACGCCCTGTTGACCGGGTTGTGCTGTCCCCTTTTTGGGACTGGAACCTCCTTTTCATCCCCTTTCTTAAGGATGGCTCCTTTGGAACCTAAAGGTGCACTCCCTTGCTAAGGAGCTTCCTTTTTGGATTCTCAATAGTATACTCCCTTGCTAAGAAGCTATAAAATGTGCATTGTCCCCTTTTCTAGGACTGTCCCTTGCTAAGGACTAGCTGCAGTATGATGGTCCCTTGCTAAGGACTAAATACAATACTGAGCTTTTAATCATGACTTGCCATAGGTTTTCAAAACATATTCAATACACTCACAAAAATAATCCATTCATAATTCTCAAAAATATAAAGATATATTCACACATACAAGTTTAATAAATTTAGGTTGTCACACAAGTTTTTCATAAAATGAATAGTCAATGTGCACATCAAGCATTTATAAAATATCAATTTATATATAGAATATCAACATATTTCTTTGATATAAAATAGTTTAATAATTAACAGTGTTTTGGGAAAACCCTCAAAATTAGTAAACACCACTTTCCTCTTAGTTGCAAAATAAAAGGAATCAATCACCCTTGAGTCACAATGAATCAGTAGAATTAGAGTCTAGGAACACCAAAAATAAGTCCATCAATACACGAATTTCCTACTAAAATCTGTTTTCATACTTAGACAATATAATCTTAGACAACACTAATATTTCCAAAATTTTACATTTATTTACGTAACTCTCTAGTTCACTTTCAGCTTTAATCTAATTGTTCTATTTTGATTCCCAAAAAAAAAAAAAAAAAAATGTTCTATTTCATGTATTTTTACTATCCATTAATAAGCATGATTGTACTGCAACTCTATAAAACTCTAGCAATTCACTATAGGTCTAGCCATCATATATTCTACTATTCCTTAGAAGCCACATGATATATAAACCTATCTGATCAACCTAATATTTATATCTATTAGTCAAAAGTAGAAGCCACATAATATAGTTCTGCCAAATCAATCTTAGAGCCAATGGAGGACCATATGGCTATACATACTATTCATACGTAATCAATTTCAAAGCCTAGACCATACGGCTATATATAAACAATTCCTATTATAATATTGTAATCATCAACCCAAAGACCCTTAATCCTCTTGATGCCGTAAAGCATAAGGACACTGCTGGACACTTATTTGGACAAAGCCAATGGCGGTGAAAAGAAAGAGTGAGACTATAAACAATTATATATAAACCACAAGCAACCTTTTTTTCCTTTCACATGTGACAAACTTGAATTGATAAGTCCAAGCCTATTACTCTATGAGGCACAAATTCAAAGCCTGTGGCCCTTTCGTGACATATTGACCATCCTTATCTAATATAATACAATTATAGGAGCCCTTTTCTATTAGTATAATGATAGTCTAGGTTCATAACAATTGCTAGCTATTGACTATTCAAACTTCTTAAATCTAGAGCATGAGAAAATCATACCTGTAGACTCCAACTCAACGCCACAGTGAAGAAAGGCAAAGTTCAGTAGTCGGCTGAAGCAAAAAAGAAGCCCCCATCAGTAAAATACACGTGTGACTAAAGAGGAAGAAGTCTAGTATCCTATAGTATTTATTTTATTTTTAATATCTTAGGCTCAAATTAATTTAATTCATTTAATTATAAGCCTCCTTTATAATTTACGTATAATAATTAAATTAGTATCAAAGCTATGGGGTGTTACATTCTCTATCTCTATATTTTGGAATGGAGTTGCTACAGTTGTTCTCTTAAAATAGAAACACTATAGTGTTTACTGTAGCACCTTCAAAAAAATTTATCTATTAAAATAATCACCTGGTTGAATAAAAAATAATTTTTCCTCTGTTTCTCTTTCTTCCTTGCTCTCTCTTTCACTTCTCATCAGAAAAAACTCTCTCTTCTCATTAGAAAACAAAGATAGACGAAGGCCAACTCTCTTTGCCGGCTGTGTGTGTGAGTGAAGTGAGATGAAGAAGAAAGAAAATAAAAAACAAAAAAGCAAACATAGAGGAGAAGTCAAAAGATCATGGTTGGCTGTGTGTGTGAAGTGAGCCGAAGAGGAAAGAAAATAGAAGTCAAAAGATCATGCTAGAGAGTGTTCTAGAATCAAGTAGAAATAGAAAAAAGTAAAAAAGAAAAAGAAAAAAAAAAGAGAGAGCTAGAGAAAGAAAGAGAGAGAGAGATAGCTGGAGAAAGTGATTCGGAATGAACTAGAAAAAGAAAAAGAAGGGTAGATAGAGATAGGCGTGGGATACGTGTGTGGTGGAGAAAAAACCAAGAGAAAAAAAAAAGAAACATATGGATGAAATTAAGAAAAGAAAAATATATAAAAAATAAGAAATAGAAATTAAGAAATGCTACCACAATATTTTCACAATAAATCTTAAGTAATAGATTGTTATTAGCTAATATTGGTGAGTAAAAAAATAATTTCAGCGGTGGGTTCAAATTAGAACTAGTAACAACTTTCCACATAAGATTTTGATGTGATTCTTGTAAAAGTATTACGAAAAATGTTGTGGATATAACATTTTTCATTGAAAAATATAATTGTTGAGAATGAATATAGGAAGAATAAATGATGATAAAAAAAGAATAAAGAATTAATGAAGAAATAATATTTAAATGAGATGGAGAAAAGGATAGAGAATCTGTTGGAAAATGTATTTGAAAAAGTAGGTAAGTAAAAGCTAATTGTCACTGTTCATTGTCTAAACAGTACAAAAATTTAGATAAGCTGCTGGAAATGCTCTGAATAGTCAAACTTAGTGGCTTGACATTAGCCAACAAACCATTAAATGGCTTGCATGCCCATATCAGGAAGATGCATGATATTCAAGAAGTTTCATGCATGAAGAAATGCAAGAGCTTGCATTAAATGTTCTTCATGAATTGTCAAAGAAGATGGCCAGGAACAACACCTGACATGCAAATCAAATTCATGCTTCTTTTCTTTGGCCATAAATGCTTGCCATCTTCTTTGACTTGACAAGTTTCTTTGACTTGCAAGAGTGAGTTCCTACCTAAGATAAAAAAAAATTAAAATTAAAATTAAAAAAAAAAAAAAAGGAAAAGAAGAAAGAGTGTCTCTACGTGAGACAGAGAGATAGAAAAGAACTCGACTGTATGAAAAAAAAAAAAGAAAAAAAGAAAAAAAAAAAACAAGGTACTCAACTGTATGAAGCTTGAGTACTATAAAGAAGTACTCGATTTCAGTAATATCGAGTACCACATTATTTTTTTAATTACACAAATTCCAGGTCAGCAGTGCCAGCTGGCGACTCACTAGGAACTCGAGTTCACTAGACTCGAGTACTATTTAGAACTCGATTTTGTCGAGTACTAAAAAAGTGGTAGATTGCTAAATATTTTCGAAACAGTGCTAGTTTGCCACAAATTTTGCCAAAACGTAGTATTTGGCTATTTTCGCCCCTATTATACTATTCAGCTACCGTTTAACTTTTATTTTTCTACACTTTCAGTAAAAAAATTTCAGTTTCAACTAAATAAATTGTTCCTAAATGGACTCGTAGTGTTAGGTTTATTTCAGAACCGTCTTTCACATAAAAATGTAGAGATTTTCCATCAATATCATAATCAACAAGAATTTAATTATTGATTTTTTTTTTTTATTGGGTGACTTGTTGACCATTAATCTATTATGCAATATTTTCCATCGTCTGACATGATTTTCACGTTGGGCCAGAAATTCATGTTGAGAAAATTGTTTTGGAACTTCAGGCTCATTATTGAGTCCAATCTCAAGTCATGTGTATGTGCTCTTAATGACATGATTAAATTAGTGATAATATATGCTTTTAACCAAACCCCTAAAGGTCAATGCTCAGCACACACAAGTGAAGAGATGTAGTGTTAGGTTCATTTGACGATCATCTTTCATGTAACCGCGTAGAGATTTTTCGTCAATATCAAAATCATTAAGAATTTGTCTTATTGACATCTTTTTTTTTATTTTTTATTTTTTATTGGGTGACTTGTTGACCATTAATCCATTATGCAATATTTTCCACCTTGTGACATAATTTCATGTAAGGCCAGAAATTCATGAACTTAAGCCACATGATTGAGTAGAATATCATGTGAATGTGCTCTTAATAACATGATTAAATTAGTGATAATATTGGCTTTAAGTCAAACCCCCAAAGATCAATGTTCACCACACACAAGTGATGAGATGTGGTGTTAGGTTCATTTGATGACCGTCTCTCACATAACTGCATTGAGATTTTTCATCAATATCAAAATCATCAAGAATTTGATTTATTGGCATTTTTTTTTTTTGGTTGTGTGACTTATTGACCATTAATTTTCATCTAAGACCATAAATTCATGTTGAGTACATTTGTTTGGAACCTAAGGCTCATGAAGGAGTAAAATATCTTATGTATGTGCTCTTAATGACATGATTAAATTAGTGATAATATAAGCTTTAAGCAAAACCCCCAGAGATCAATGCTCACCACACATAAGTGATGAGATGTTGCGTTAGGTTCATTTGGCATCCATCTTTCAAGTAACCGCGTAGAGATTATTCATCAATGTCAAAATTATCTAGAATCTAGCTCTCTTTTTTCAACTTGTTGACCATTGATCCATTATGCAATATTTTCCACTGTTATGGGTGGCTCTACTTGTTAATCAGGGTGGTGACCACCTTGACTTGAATTTTTTTTATATATACCTTTAAAAATTAAATTTTAAATTAATATGTGTTACTGACCACCCTAGAAAAAATTATTGACCACTCTAAAAAAATCTTGAGCACCTTAAATAAAAATTTGAGCCATTAAAAATAAAATTTTGGTCCAATGAAGATTGAAACAAAAAATTGTGAAAAGTGCTATGTTCACAACATTTTCACAAATAAATCTTAAGTGGCATATTGTTACTAGCTAATACTAGTGAACAAAAAGATTATTTCATTGGTAAGTTCAAATTAGAACCAATAACAACTTACCAATTAGGGTTTGTTATGAAAGTATTATGAAAATGTTGTGGACATTGCACTTTTCAAAAATTGCCCAAACACATACAAATTAGCCCAAAAGCCCAAATCAAATGTTTAATTGTGATTTTTTAAATTTTGATTTCAAAAGGCATATTTTAAAATCATTATATTTTTTTTCCTAAAAAACACACATTTTCAAATAGTTAGTCACTTAGTCTGTTAGTGCTTGCTTTAGTCTTTAGCTGAATTTGTTGAATTTATTTGATACATTTTCTACACACACATATGCACTAAAGTAATACTTGAATACTTTGTAGAACATGATTGATGTAACGGTTGAATGCCTAAGTTGAATATATTGAATGAACTTATAGTTTACTCTTTACTCTTTTGCTAGCACTATGAACAAAATTCTTATATGGAATTCACTTGTATTGCAAGATTCATTTTCTAAGAAAATTCGTATTGACTTGAATAATTTTCTTTTAGATCCTAGGATATGGGAAAATGTTTCATCTTAATCCTAATTAGTTTAAAGAATACAAAAATTACTTGGAACATATCATAAAAAAGGATGATGCATTTTGTTTATATTTTTATTTATTTTGGTTGTGTACATTGACAAAGATAATGTAGCTAATAGCATTGATAATAAAGCTATCATACAACAATTTCAAAATATGAAGACTCATAGAAGAAAATTTTAAAACTTTATATATATATATATTTGTAATGTTGATATATTTAAGTTTCATTTTTATTAAATTTTGTGTAATTTAAGTTTTTCAACGACTATCATAAAAAAATTTTCTAAAGCTGCCGCTATCCACTGTGCGGCATAATTTTCATGTAAGGTCAGAAATTCATGTTGAGGACATTTGCCTGGCACTCAAGGCTCATGATTGAGTGAAATTTCATGTGTATGTGCGGCATAATTTTTATGTAAGGTCAGAAATTCATGTTGAAGACATTTGTCTGGCACTCAAGGCTCATGATCGAGTGAAATTTCATGTGTATGTGCTCTTAATGACATAATTCCATTAGTGAAAATATAGGCTTTGAGCCAAACTCCCAGAGCTCAATACATCACCACTTCATTTGATGAAATAAAAATCCCAAGTTCCACTTCATTCTTTACTAATTTCAACTTCCCATGTGTCATTTCTTCCTAATAAAGTAATCAAAATTTATACCGGAAAGATGATAAGAGTTCAGTTGATTCACTTAAATCATTGTAGCTGCTGTTGTGTTGTTGTTCAAGTCATTGTTGTGCTGTCAATTAATGACTTGCACGTTCATTTCTTCCTCAAATTGGATTAATTTATCTTTTGAATGAGGCATAATTCTCTCAAAGAACTACTCAAAATTCATCTCTAATTTCTAAGAATTCACTGGTTCTTATCAAAAGAAATCATGGACATAATATAGTATAATTGGTGAAATATGAAACATTCTTAGTGGAACAAAAGATATTTATTCATCTTCACGATTGTGTATATTTTTATTCCACTTTTTTAAATTACACATCTTTTCTTGTATATCGAGTTCACTTGTAAACTATAAAATGAAACATTAAGCTATAAAAGTAGTTATTACATCATTAGAAATCAGTTAAAAAAACATCATTGCTCGGAGTAGTTGTTAATACAAGTTGCAGGAACTCTGTTATAATCATTTATGTACATTCATATAGGTAATGATAGGGTGGAATTCTTCTTTGAAACCCCAGCTGCCTCCTTTGGCCTAGAGTTAAGTAGGGGTACTTGTATTGTCTCACACAAGTTCGTCTCCACTAATTTGCCACGAGTTCTTGATTTTGATGAAAGGAACAACTAAAGCATTTGAGATTTGTGAAAATTTTGAAGAGGCATGGAAGAGATTCACATCAACAATAGAATATCATGATTGAGTAGAATATCATGTGAATGTGCTCTTACACTGTGTTTGGTTGGGTGGAATTTAGGAAGGATGTAAAATATAAGAAGGAAAATGGGGTGGAAAACTGAGTTTTCTTCTGTTTGGGAATGGGAAGAAAATAAGAAGAGTGGAAAACCCGGGAGAAAATTTTCTCTCCCGGGCCCACAAATTTTTTCCTCCCAAATCGGGAGGAAAATCAATGAGAGAAAACTGCCTCATTGTTATTTTACCATAATGCCCTCCCACCGACCCTCATTCATGCCCTTCACCTACCCCACCTGAAGAAGACTTTTGCCCACAAATCCTTACCCAGACAAGTGAAGATAAAAAGAAAAAAAAAAGAAACGTGAAGATAGAGACAAAGGAAAGGTGTGGAGGAGAAAAAAAGAGGAAAGAAAAGAAAAGAAAAGGAATGTGCGGATGAAAAAAAAAATAAGAGAAAAAAAAAATGAAGGATAAGAAATTGAGAAATGCTACTACAATATTTTTACAATAATTCTTAAGTGGTGGGTTGTTACTAACTAATACGGATGAAAAAAAATATTTAAGTGATGTGTTCAAATTAAAATCAGTAATAACTTACCACATATAATTTATTGTGAAAGTATTGCGAAAAATGTTGTGGACGTAACACTTCTCATTGAAAAATATAATTGTTGGTAAATTTTATATTATTTAATAAGTACAAATAAATATATTTCTTACTTATTATAAAACAAGGGTATAATAGTCAATTTATATAAACTACATTTTCTATTCTCTCACTTTTCTTTTCAACCAAACAAAAAAGTTTTCTACCCTCCCACTTTTCCATCCCTCCAACTAAACACACACGAGGGAAAACTAAATATTTTCTATCCTCCCACTAATTTTCCATCCTTCCACTTTTCCACTCCTTCAACCAAACGGACCCAATGACATGATTAAATTAGTGATAATATTGGCTTTAAGCCCAACTCCCAAAGATCAATGCTCACCACACACAAGTGATGAGATGTAGTGTTAGGTTCATTTGACAACCATCTCTCATGTAACCGTGTAGAGATTTTTCATCAATATCAAAATCATCAAGAATTTGACTTATTGACATATTTTGTTTTTTGGTTGGATGACTTGTTGACCATTAATTTTTATCTAAGACCATAAATTCATGTTTAGTACATTTGTTTGGAATCTAAGGCTCATGATGGAGTAAAATATCATGTGTATGTGCTCTTAATGACAAGATTAAATTAGTGATAATATAGGCTTTAAGCAAAACCTCTAGGGATCAATGCTCACCACACACAGGTGATGAGATGTTGCATTAGGTTCATTTGACAACCATCTTTCAAGTAACTGCGTAGAGATTATTCATTAATGTCAGAATCATCCAAAATTTGACTCTTCTTTTTTAGGGGACTCGTTGACCATTCATCCATTATGCAATATTTCCCACTGTCAAGGGCAACTGTACTTGTTAATTAGGGTGGTCACATGGCCACCCTGACTTGAATTTTTTTTTTATATATATACCTTAAAAAAATTAAATTTTAAATTAATATGTGTTGTTGTTGACCATCCTAGAAAAAATTCTTGACCACTCGAAAATAAACATGAACACCTTGTGAGAGACTGCGCCCCCGAACCCCTTTTTTGGATGTTGGGCCAAACCCACGTGAATGGGTGGAGTCGTGTTACTACCTCTCAAAATGGAGGTTCGACTAGCTATATTTTCCCCTTTAGATTAAAGGTTTTACAATGGAGTCGCCACTTATTTAATTATTGGAATAAATAAGAAAACCAAAATTAAAAAAATTTATTATTTTATTGATTTGCAATTGAATTTACATTGATCATAAGAAATTACATGGCTTTGGTCCTAGATACAATCTAAGATAAAGTACATGGCTTTGTTTCCTAGTTACAATCTAGAAATTGAAAATTACAAGGATAAAATTGGTTTATCAACTCTTAATCTAAGCTCGGAGACTATGTTACAAGGTGGAGAAGATGTTAGGCACCCACCTTGCCCGGTGAAACCGGTCTTCTAGACTATGGTGGCCAACATTCATATCATATCATCCAATATGTCAATCAATTTGCATGTTGAATTTAATGTGGGTGCATGTGATAAACCCTAATTCAATTTATTAAGCATTTCATTTGGATTGAAAAATAAATTCTAGTGAATGTGTGTGGATGGTGATATCCTAGATTCAAGAATTTAAAATAATTATTAAACAAACATCTTTTTCATGTTTTTGATGTGGATTTAAGATCAAAACTAGTGTTATGCCTGAACATGTGATGAACAACCAAGAACACATAAGAACATTTAAAAACATTCAAACATATTCAAGATAATTTAAATAATTACTATCATGCTTTAATCCTAAATTTTCATCATGGCAACACAAAAAAACAAGTTAGGGAAAGAGATTATACCTTCATGCAAGATCTATACGGTGGAGGAGGAGACTTTTGGTAGAGGTCCTAAGGGTGAAGGAAAAGAAGAGTTAGGAGAGGAAAAGTGAGTCTCACTCAATACCTTGAGTCTCAGGAAGACCAAGACATGACAAGACTACTCAACTTCACTAGAACTCAAGAGAGGAGAAGTGAGGGAATTTTTGTGTGTCTTGGAATGGAGGAGATGGGGGGTTTATATAGTAGTGGTTGAGGAAATATGAATGGAAGACCATTTAATGAGGGTGGACAAATAATCATGAACCTAGACCTCATTTTAGCCTTTGCGGAAATCAGGTGCATCAAATTCAAAGATTGGTGGGAGTGAGAAGCAGGCAAAATTCGGTTTTCCCGTAGCTACTGTAACAGCCTGTAGAGTCAACTTCAAAAAATCATATCTTACTCAATTATGATCAGAATTGTCTCGTTCTTGTGCTCAAATTGAAGCCCCGGATGTCTAGTTTCTGGAAAAATTAACCTCATTCACAGATTCAAAATATTCTGAG
This sequence comes from Notholithocarpus densiflorus, assembly GCA_030021035.2. Lineage (NCBI taxonomy): Eukaryota > Viridiplantae > Streptophyta > Magnoliopsida > Fagales > Fagaceae > Notholithocarpus > Notholithocarpus densiflorus. Next base: position 30,121 of record JARYZH020001286.1, read on the forward strand.
AGATATCAAGGAAATGATGAGCAGAGGTTATTTGTTAGAAAATAATTTCAGCACAATTAACATTAATAAGTCCCAAATTAGTTCCCAATTAACATTAATAGGCTCCAATCACTCCCATTTCAGACTTAATTAGTTCCAAATTTACCATAATTAAAAGATAATTGAACAAATTACTCATTGAATAATTAATGTTTAACTATCTAATTAATTAGGTGTGTGCAAGCTATCAAAATTATGATGGTCAAAACTTATAACCAATCAAAATGTAGCCCTAACAAATCAAGTTTTAATGGCCGAGATGCACTATAATTATAACCAATTGGAATCAATTGTTCATAATCACATATAGTCGGACTCAATTTATGATAGTGCATCTCGACCATTAAAACTTGATTTGATGATAACTTTCAATCTGATGGTCCGATTAGGGCTTATGGCCAGTCGATTTGATTATTACAACATCAAGATCATTTTGGAGAAATGAGATTAAAGATCTAATGGCCAAAATTAAGATGCATATTCCCAAGGTAAAATTACCCTTTTACCCTCCATGTGGGTTAAATGCAAGTTGCAAAATGGGGTATCAACCGAATGCCTCTCATCGACAAAGCTTGAAAAGCGAATGTCAATGTATGAAAAAGACACCTTACTTTGCAATCAGTATTTAACCGTGGTGAATGTATGATGCATGTAGATCAAAATGCAAGCCGACATGTAGTGGATCAAAATATGGATTGAATCTTAGGGGAGATTGCCTACGTACCTCTTGGTGAGAGGATCAAGTCCAAACGTAGTTCATGCATGTAGCTTCTTCTTTTTCTTTTTTTTTGACTGGAAAAAAAATGAGCACAAGACATGCTTACCACTGGTCATGACAAAATGAGGATTTCAGTCGTGCTTTCCAGAGGACCAACGATCTTGAATTTTGGACGTGCTCCCTAAGGTCCGATGGATTTGAAGTTTGGGTATTATTCATGCCAACGTGTATGGGTCTTGTACCTTAGTTCCTGCAAAATAAATATTTCCAGTTAATACCAGAGCTATTCATTGAAAATAATTGGACATACCAGGCCAATGCCCCTAGTTTGGGATATCTTGCATGCTTTGATGAATGCTGACTGTGGATAGCTAACTTGATGTTGTGACCACTAGAGAATATGGAAGGAGATTGCAATCTACCATTTGTTCTGGAGATCTTTCATTTGAAGCTATGCTCAAGAGATTTTTCCTTTGAAGAATTGAAAATTTTTAATGAAAATTTGTTCATTGAGTTTTTCCTTGAAAATTTGTCTTGGAGATTATCCTTTGAAGCTTTGATTCTAGAGATTTTTCCATTGAAGTTTCCAAAATTTTTAATGAAGATTTGTTCATTGGAGATTTTTCCTATGAAGATTTATTCATTGGAGATTTTTCCTTGAAAATTTGAGATTTTTTTTTCTTGAAGAGTTATCTTGAAGATTTGTCCTCTAAACATTTGAAAATTTTTAAAGAAGATTTATTCATGGAGATTTTTCCTTGAAGATTCATTCTGGAGATTTTTCCATTGCATTTTTGAAAAACTTTAGTGAAGATTTGTTCATAGGAAATTTTTCCTTTGATGATTTGAATATTTTTAGTGAAGATTTATTCATAGGAGATTTTTCCTTTTGAAGATTTGTTCATGGAGATTTTTCCTTTTTGAAGATTTGTTTATGGAGATTTTTCCTTGAAGATTTATTTTGGAGATTTTTCCATTGAACTTTTGAAGAAAAATTTAAGAAGATTTGTTCATGGAGATTTTTCCTTTGGAATATGGTTTTGGAGATTTTTCCTTTTGAAGATTTGTTCGTGGAGATTTTTCCTTGAAAATTTATTCTGGAGATTTTTCAATTGAATTTTTGAGAAAAAAAAAATTTTAAGAAGATTTATTCATGGAGATTTTTCCTTCAGAATATGGTTTTGGGGATTTTTTTTCTTTTGAAGATTTGTTTGAGGAGATTTTTCCTTGAAGATTTATTCTAGAGATTGAATTTTTGAAAAAAATTTAATGAAGATTTGTTCATGGAGATTTTTCCTTGAAGATTTATTCTAGAGATTTTTCCATTGAAGTTTTGGAAATTTTTAATGAAGATTTGTTCATTGGAGATTTTTCCTTTGAAAATGGAGATTTATCCTTTTGAAGATTTGTTCATGGAGATTTTTTCTTTGAAAAATGGAAATTTTTCCTTTTGAAGATTTGTTCGTGGAGATTTTTCCTTGAAGATTTATTCTGGAGATTTTTCCATTGAAATTTTGAAAATTTTTAAGAAGATTTGTTCATGGAGATTTTTCCTTTGGAAATGGAGATTTTTTTATGATTAAAAAGTGAAGAAGATGAAGATGGACTAGAAATGATGAAGATTTATTCCTGAGGCAAGAATGATGATGATGATTTTTTTTTTAAATCGAGACTTTGAATGAGAATAACTTTGGCTGGAAGTTGATGTGGATTGCCGGATAAGTCCTTACTTAATTCCTACTGAAATATAATTTCAATTAGCAATGGATTTTTTCATTGAAATGAATTGGAAGTACTTAGCCAATACCCCTAGTTTGGGGCATATTCCATGCTTAGATTGAAGTTGAGTTCATTTGATGTTGCGACCATTAGGGAACATGAAAGAAGATCATGGTCCGCCATCATTGGGTCTTGCAAAATGGATTTCTTTCTCTAGCTTGTAGAAACCAATTATTATGAAAACATTTTTGGCCAATGCCCCTAGTGTGGACATGCTTGCAAAAAAAATGGATTGATGCCTCAAATGAAAACATGCTTTCATGCGAGAAGGACATATCTACACATAATATAAATAGGCCAATGCCCCAAGTTTGAGCATGCTTGATGCAAAACAAATGAGCTTAGCCTAACATGCACCAAAAAAATTTTATCACATTGTTTTGAATTTGTTCCCTAAGGTTGTTTAGGTGATTGGGACCGAGCCTTGGAAAGGCTGCCTACGTACCTCTCTCGTAGAGGATCAGGTCAAGACGTAGTTCAAGAGAACTGGATTTTGAATTTTTTTTTTTTTAAATTATTTTATGAACAAGAGGTGATTCTTTGAACAACCATTTTGGCAAATCAAAGTGTTTAAGAATCAAACAAATCTCTTTGATTAGGAAGGATCAAGATCATTAAACTCATGTAATCAAATTTGCTTCATCCTTTTGAACATCATCAGATTAAGTCTCCAAAGGCAATCAAGAAATGAAATGTGATAATATTTATGAATCACATTGTTGGGTGCAAACAAGGAGAGTGCTCCAGGTTTGGAAGTTCTTTTGAGTCATTTGAGAATATTTCTCCTTGGACATATCATCCAGTGGGGTTTGACAATTTTAAATATTTTTCTTTTTTAATTCAAGCAAAAATAATATTAGAGTTTAAGATATGCCTACAACTAGAAAGACTTTAAGGAGGTCTTTACTCATGGGTTGTAATGTAGACCGGGTTTAGGTTATGAAATGAATGATATAAAAATGCTCAAAATTCCCTATGATGTTCCCCCAAGTATGCATTACTCAAAAATCAAGTATTGGAGGAGTTTTCCCATTTCTTCTTTGTCATCTTCTCACTAGT